>VZRH01003876.1:113128-145530 GCA_013397555.1 Urocynchramus pylzowi
ACTCCCCTCACGGAGCCCCCCGCTCTGCCGCCCCTCGCCAGTGGCGCGGGATAACCGGGATAACCGGGAAAACCGGGATAACCGCCTCGCCGGAGCACTGGGGTAGCCCCCGATGGCCGCGATTCCCTCACAGGACGGGGGCGTGAGGCGGCCTCGCGCGCCCATCAGGGGCCCCCCCGTGGGTCCCTCAGAGGCGCTCGAGGTGCCCTCACACCTCCTGGGTGTGCCCGGCGCATCCCGAGGGCAGTCACGCTTAAACCGAGCCCAGCATCCAAACTCTGGGAAAGTTGTATGTCCCGGGGGTCCGGCGGGAGCTCCGCTCAGAGCTGCCAGGGAGGAGAGGCAAAAGGCAGAGCTGGTTTGGGCGCCCATCATTCCCACCCCGAGATGGGCACTGGAAAGGCCACGGACACCCCCTGTGTGGTAGCTGTCCCTGAGCAGCCTTGTGAGTCAGCACCAGGGGAGTATCCCGGTGCATTTTAGGGGGGAAAAGGCCAACAGGGAGTTCTCAGGTGTCCCAGAGCTTCCCCACACAACCTGTCCTCAATGGGACACTCAGGTGTCCGTGGCTTCTGTGGTCTTACCAACAGGTGAGACATGGCAGCAATGAGAACATCTGGAAAACTCCACGTTTTCCTGGAAAAAACGAGTTTAAAGCCTTAAAGCAGACCCAACAAGACATGGAAGTTATTTGATCAGAATTTTTAGCAGTACCACAGTCCCCATCCCTGAAGCCTCTCCATCAGTTGCAGAATGGGGTTTTCCCATAGAGTCATGGAATTTCCTGAGTTGGAGCCACAGGAATCGAGCCCCACTCCTAGTCCTGCACAGGACAGCCCCAAAATCCCACCATGTGCCTGGGAGCATTGCCCAAACGCTTCTTGAGCTCTCTCTGGCTTGGAGCTGTGACTGCTTCCCTGAGGAGCCTGTTCCAGTACCAAATTTGTCCTATTTTTTAAAATTTGGGAAACAGTTGGGAAGGAACTGGCACATGGAACAAGCAACCCATGGGGCTCCAGGAGATAAATACACACACAATGAGGGCGAGACCCTGATGATCTGCTTGAAATTCAACTACAGGAGACGTAAGAGCCTGAAATACTTCCTGCCTTGTTCCGGTGGTCTACAGGGATCTTGCAAACAACAGCAGGATCAAGCACTGGTGTGATTATTGCAGGATCCAGATGTTACACAAGAGAAGCTTGAGAGGAAATTCAGCTATTTGGAGACACTGATTCCTGAAACAAATACTAGTTGTTGGTGATGGACCAGGGAAAAATAAATAACCTTAACAGCTATTCCCCTGGAAGCCCTCAAGGTACAGTAGGGCAACTCTCCTTAAAAACTCTCAGATATTGTTTACGAGTTGGACTTGGATGATCCTCATGCATCCTTTCCACTTCAGGATATTCTGTGATTACCCCATTTCACTGCTGCCCTTTGGAAATGCAGCCTTTGGATGAGAGTTTTCCAGGCTCTATTTAATGCAGCTGGACATCACCAAGAGCCACTCCTTAAGCACAAAGGTTCTGTCTGCTCAGACCAGAGCTACTCCTCACCTGAAAAGTGAAGGCAGCTCATGGTGCTGCTAAATTGTTCCCTAAAAATGATATTTTATTGGAGTCTTTCCCTCTGCTGTGAGCCACAGGAACAGGAGGGAAATCACAGCACTCTGAGATCAGAGTTCAATTTTGGTGTTATGCAGAGCACACTTACTCCTGTTGCTAGATGTGTTCAAGTGACTTCCAAAATCTACCACCTCAGACTCCATAGCTGAACAGAATGATATTTGAGCAGAAAAGTGAAGAGTCTGGGAATTTCAAAGTTCTGAAACCCCCCTGCAACTCAAGCAGTAAACCCACAGTGTCACAGTGTTCCAGAGGGCAAAATTCATGCTGAAATTTGATTGTCATGATGACAATTTAACAGCTGCTTTTTGGGGATAGTGGAGGTGAGGCCACCTTCCCTCTTCCAGGTGTCTGGAATAGGAGAACATCTGGACAACAGACAGGTTGAGGATGGGGAACTGTGTGCTCCAGAGCTGCACAAGAGTGTGAAGCACAACAGAGCCATCTGCAGAGCTCCCTCTCTTTTGAGATACTAATTTATTCTCAAGTGGGGCCTTTCCTCGTCCCTTTCTCAGAGGGTTGAGGGGGGAAAATGGGAAGCTAATTGCTGATTCCAGAACAATATGTCTGTGTGTCTGCCGGGCTCCAGCCTCTGTCAGGCGGTGACACAACCGAGACGCGGCATTTGGGCTTTTTCTCCCCTCATTAACTGGGAAGAACAAACCACCAAAGCCCCGACATGAGATCTTCCCACCCCAAATTCTGGCTTGTGTTTTGGGAAAGGGGTAACATCCAGGGCTATAGACTGCCTGAACAGTAGCACAAGAAAATTTGTTCCCAATTCACAATTTGGGCTGTGGCAGCACCTTGCTGAGGTAGTACCTTTTGGTAAAAGGGGGTGTAAAGCCCCATGGCTGTGGAGAAGCTGGGCCAGGAACCAGCAGGGATTAAGAGAGTGTCCCTCATTGCACCCCTTACCTCCAGGTACTGGGGTGGGACAGGCACACACAGCTGAGCCGGAGCTAAAGGGAAAGAAGGAAAAGGAGGATTTCACCATTAACACAGGGAAAACAGAGAAAAGGATCTTTGCATTTTCCAATTTTAAGTTTCAGGAGTAAAAACTTTATTTGTCCCACAGGAGAATGGAAAAGAGCCTCAGCACCTCACTGTGGGTCAGGCAGGGAGAAGGGTGTTTGCACTGCACACTCAGAGCTCTCTGACTTTCAGAAACAACTATGGTGAGTTTTAAAAAGTCACAGGAAATCCAAGAGAAAAAATCCCCCAGCAGTGCTGCAAGGACAGAGAGAGGGAACCTGGAGCTCTGGTGTCCGTGATGGCAGGAGGCTGGCAGCACCTCTTTTGAATCCAAGCGGGCAGGCAGTGCATCCCTGGGAACACCTAAGCTTCCTGCACAGCCACAAACTGATGGAGAGCTTCCATTCCACTGGCAGCTTGCAAATAAGCATGGAAGCTTAAGCAACAACCTTAATCTGAGTAAGCTCACACACCAAGAGCAGCAGTGTGGAGGATCCTGCACCAACTGGTTCCTTGGCCGGGCCTCGGGGAAGGACTTGGCTGCAGGCACATCTGGGAGGGGGAGGATGGCCAGCCCCACCTTCCCAAACAGCCCCGTGGCTGCAGATGGGGATAAACCCATCCTTGGGTCTTTATGTGGCCCCTGTCTGGCTGCAGTGACAGGGCTGGGTTAAAAAGGTTTTAATTCAGCACATCTAAGCTACATCCCATAGGGATTCTGCCCTTTCCAGGCATAACCCCCACCAAGAAACATCCCCAAATCCAGCTGTGTGATCCCATGCCTCCTGATGTCTCCACAGAAAAGGTGCTGGTGCTGCACTGGCTTGTTGGCAAAGAGATGGGTTTTGGTGGTCCCCTCCTTTCCTTCCCCCTTCCAGGGTTAACCCAGTGACTGCAAAAGGCCAAATGAATCCCTGGTGGAGCTCCATGGACTGACTTGGAATTCTATTACACCAAAAAAGCAAATTGGCTGTGAGTGTTCAGGTCTGTAGCAAACCAGCTGTGGTTACAGAGGCAGCTTCCTCTGGGATTTCTGTTTAAACATCAGCATTTGCTCATTTTTAGCTGGGTGAAATATTCCCCTTTTTCCACCGGAAGAAGCCAGAAGGGATTCGGGCTGGAGGAGAGGGCTCTGCCAGCACAGAGCTGTCACACAGGATCTCATTACCTACCTGGAAAAATCCAAATTACTGTATTGGTGTCTCAGAGAATCATCTGCAGCTTTTTGGTGCTGTTGCTGCAACAGAGGTTTAATTTATTTTAATTTATTTTAGTTTCAGAAAAGTTCATGCTGTTTGTATCCGATATTGTCTATGAAGCAGCAGTGCCAAGGAAGTTCAGCAAATGAAAGGGGATTGCTGTGTTCTATGTCTTATTTCACCTCTCATCTTAACACTTTAAAGTGCTTTAGTAAGGAATATATAATAGATATGATATATATAATTTATTGATGGAGGGCAAAAACAGAGGGACAATGAGCATAGCTTAGTGGGGACCAGCACAGTCAGGAAATGAGACTGGATTGAATTAAAGCAGAAAATCACAGGACTAAGAACATCCCTGAGTGTTGTGGTGGATAGAGGTGAATGTGTGTACTTCAGTACTTTGCAAAATCAGGATTAAAAGCAAAGACTCTGCTTTATGAGCTGGGCCGTGGCAGGGAGTGACAAACTCGCATGCACAGGAAGAATAAATGTCCTGCCTTGAGTTCCCAAGGTAGCCATTCTTTTATGAAGTGTGATTCACAAAACCAGGGAGGCTGAGGGGATTGCAATGCAAAACACATGTCCCAGAAAGTCAGGATGGGAAAGCAAGCAGCAATTATGGGACCATCTGTGCTGTAGGATGGGCTGCAGCAGAACCAGCACCGGTCCTTCACCCCTCTGCGAGTTGTTGGGCTGGGGCAAACACTTCAGCTGTGGTCTGCTAGGAAAAATCAGTGGGAACAAACCCATGGCTGCTTGTACAACTCCTTGCACAGAATTAATACAGGAAAAACCTAATAAGAAATCCCAAAGGCACCACTCAGCCAATCTGCATTTCCAGAGAAACAGCTGGATCAGCAGGAAATCTTCATCTCTCTTTTGTGTCCCTCAGGTGGGTGGGAGCTCGTGCCAGCACACGGACATGCAGACAGGGACATTCCTCAGTGGGGGAGATGTGTCTGCTCCTTCACACTTCTGCCAGCACAGGGACACAGGGACATTCCTAATTTCCTATGTGAAAAGGAAGCATCACTCCTGGGTGCTTTACTGTTTCCTCGTCCTCAAGCTCCCAAAGATGTCCAGCACCCTGAGGCCCACCCAGAGTCCCATTCAGAGATGTTTTCAGCCCTTGATTGTTTTTCATTCCTTACTTTCAGCAGCTGGAGGCAAGATCAGCACAAGGAGGAACTGCTATCTCCGTGGGCTTTTTGTAGGACATCGGGAAAAGCTCCAAAATCTTCATTAAGACAATAACAACTTCTCAGTGTCGGGGGAAAATACACACACACATATCTGTTAATCCTCTGCCTCATCCCAGGGGTCAGGGTCGAATTTGGGCTCAACGCTCACAGTCTGAAGCTGCTTCATCTCCTTGTTGGCCATACATCAGGCACCTGGTGGGAAGGTTTGGAGTTCCCCTGTGCAAATCTCCCTCTTAGGGACATGGTTTAGTGGTGGCCTTGCAAGTGCCGGGGGAACGGTTGGACTCGATGGTCTTAAAGGTCTTTTCCAACCTAAACGATTCCATGATTCTATGATAATCCTATTAGCATTAACATGGGCTGTGTGGCTAAATCCCCACATTCTGCACAGAAATTGAATCCCTGAGGGGTTGGCTTAAAATAACAAATACTCAGAAAGGGAGAGATGGGAGCAAAGGAGGGTTCGCCCGGTGATGGGGTCTCCTATGGGAAGTAAATCAGGCAGTGCCTGAGGGATTTGGAGCTGCTGTGGATAGTCATCTGGATTGGGGATGGATCTGGAGGAGTGCAATTGGCTGGGGAAAATGCTGTGCCCTGGGTGGGCAGCACCTCCTTAATTTCCTTTCCTACATCTTTCCTCACTCTTGTTTGATAGCAGTGAGAGAGAAAAAGGAAAGGAAAAAAGGAAGGGTCAGCACACCATTTCCTCCAGACTTTGAAACACAGGATGGGTTTTGAGGGACAGGTCTGTCAGGGGACGGATCGCTGAGCAAGTGATGGTGCTGAGGGGAGAGCAGAGAAAAACCCTGGTGCAGACACACCATAGTAGGGGAGGAACAGCCATGCTCAAAAAGCTGGAAAACAGGCAGAGCTGCCACAGCCATTGATGTTGAGGTCCTGTCCATGTGTCCAACAGCAGGATCTTCCCATGGGATGGAGTGAGGGATGACAAGGGTGGCAGACGGTGGGGAAACTGCTGCAGAGGAGGATGTGGGCTCCATGGCTGCTGGTGGCCACAGCCCTGGACTCAGCCACAGGCTTATCCTAAAGTCCTGGCTGCTGCAGCCCTTGCAAAAATAGTCATTAATCCAAATATCCTCATTAGATCCTCACGTGAGGACTTGTAGTCCACCAAAGTATTCCTGCAGTGTGACAATTTCTGCTCTTTTGAGATACAAAGGAGCCTGGAGAAAAGGGAACTTTAATTCAGGAGACCCTGAATGATAGTGATCACTCTTGGCCTCACATTTAATGACCAGTTTATTCCTCAGAAGTGTCTATGAAGTGAATGGTGGCACAGCCTCACTCGTGTCCCAGCTCAGAAACCCCCAGCGGGTTCACACTCAGCCTGGAAACCGACCAAACTTAAACAAAGTGGGTTGTTCATACTGTTTGGACAGAGCCTTGGATCAAAACCCATTTATTCTGCTATTACTATTCATTATTCCCTCCAGTGGTACCCTGGATGTTTGAGCTGGGATCTGCTTAATCCTGTAAAGCCCAGCTTCTCCTCGTGCCAGAACGGGGAACAAAGTCATAATTCTCCATTCGCAGCCTCCCAGGCTGTTGCCATGGGAATGATGCAATGTTCCCAATTCCTGGGGCTGCTCTCCTGCCAGTTCAGGTAGGAGAAGCCACTTTCCCGAGGGAAGAGTGGCCTGGATTGAGTGCTGTGCTTTGACAATTAGCCAGGGAAGTTACGGATCGCTCCATCAAAGTGACAGCTCTGCACTCACAGGGACCTGGTTTCTGGATTGGAAATGAGGCCCTGGGCAAGCCTAGCTCACTGGGGTAAATGGAAGTGCTGGATCTGTACCTTGGGGTCCTCAGGTACTAACAGTCCCACTGTGTTTGTCCTATTAGAGCCTTCCCCTGTATTGCCCATCCACATACAGGTCCCATCCCGCTGTGCCCAGCTCCTTACCCACAGGGACACCCCAAAACAGGCTCCTGCCCAGGAACCCACGCCCAGGGCTCCTCGCAGCCTGGAGTCTGTGCCTGGGCTTAGGCAGGATCTAGTGGAGGCTTTTGAAGTACAAAAATCCCCAGGAGATGCTGAGGATACATTTGGGTATGAGGGGCTGGTGTGGTAAGAACCTCCCAAACTTCACCTGAGAGCAGCAACCCTGATAAATTCTCCTTATTCCATCACTGTGGTCAGAGATTGCCCCAGCCCTGCCTTGTCCCCAAAGCCAGGGGGAACTGGGGCACTGGTCTGCTCAGAATGCTGGTATAGGTTCCAGCCAGGCCCCACTCCGTAAAAGCACCTTTCCGAGTTCATGGAAGGAAAAGTTGCTAAAAAGTGTTACTTCGTGTGAAGTTCAGTTTGCCCTGTGAGAATCCAGAGCTGTACAAAGTTTCAAAGCTAAAATGGGGAACAAGGCAGATCCTGCCTTGTTGATGGAAGCTTTGTCCAAACCTGCAGAGATGAAACTGGTTAAAAGTCACCCTCTTTCCCCCCACATGTCTTCCTTCCATAAACCCAATAAAACTGAAGCCTGAAACCCTTGGAGATGGCTCCTCCCTTCCTCCTATCCTTGAGACTTCAAAGCATAACCTGAAAATTCCATCAGTGCATGTTTACTCCTATGCCTTGTCCTAAATTTGGGTCTGAGTGGATCATCTCTGTAGCTAATGTCCTTGTGCTGTTCTCTGTCACATTAGAACCTGTGCGGCCCTGGACTGCCCAGATTGGTGCCTCCTCACCCAGCACTGAGAGTTGGTGGTGTCCAGGCAAGTCCTTCTTGTTGCACAGGGACTGGATTTGGAGAGCTGACTGGTTGCTCTCTTTAAAACAACATCCTTGATCCAGGGAGATTGAACACGGGACCAAACAGGAGGCTGGTGCAGGGGGAAGCCCCTCAGAGCCCTGCCAAGGCTGGAGCTTGGCCGTGCCTTTGGAAGAGAATTTTCTGGCAAGCCGTGCAGCACAGTGGGTCTGTGTCCAGCCCAAACAGCCTTGTTTCCTTCCCAAAATGTCACACGAGGTCTAAAGCCTTCCTAAAGTCAGGATATGTCTCATTTCAGCTTCTTCATCCACACATCCAGTTTCCTCAGCAAAGAGGGGAATTCAAGGGTTTGATGTGATCTCTGTGTGACAAATGCAGGCTGGCTCTTTTATCACCTGGTTATCTGCCAGGTGCTTCAATAGATCTAAAACCTCCCGCACTCCAGAAGCTTCCCAGGCATCAAAGTACAGCGGAGCACTAAATAATCCCCTTGGTCTTCCTCTTAACACTTGGGAAGAAGAGTAGGAGTTGATCTCCTCTGTGGGACAGGATGTCTGATGGCTCAGAAATTGCTGGATCCTGAAGCTGCTCAGCATCGTCAGTGCCAGATCCAGAGGCACAGAGTTCCCTCAATTCCCTCTAACCTCCCCAGCCAGCCCCCTGCCCTCCCTCCCGCTCCCTTCTCCCTCCCACCCAGCTCTGCACGACGATGGAAACTGGGTTAATAGATGAAAGAGGAATTGCTAAAGCAAATATTTTCTTTCCAAAGCTCTCTTCATTAGCTATAAACACAGGGAACCGCTGCGGATAACCAGCGTGTTTTAGAGGGTTGTGGCTCTGTGGTGAAAAAGCAGGGACTGGGGACACATGGATTTCTGATTTTTTCTTAAAACCAGCATTGCTCCAGCACCTCATCCCTACTTTGTGGCCTGTCCCTAGGGCTGGAGAGGGAACTGTGGCACAGTTCCAGCATGGTTCTTTCTTCCCACAAGCACAGCTGGGGTGGAGGATGTCTTCATAATCCAAATTTGGTGGGCAAAGATGTCTTCAGACACCTTTCAGGGACACATCAGCCTTCAAAAAGAACCCCCTGGCCAGAAAGATTTTCTGGCAGCAGCAGGGGAGCAAGAAAACCCAAGGAGCAATGAGAACAAGATGCTTCCCTCACTTTAAAATCCACCTAAGAGCAGTGGTGATGTAAAAATGCCCCCCAACCTTTGGGAAAAGGGAATAAAAATGTGATTTGAACACCTGAGGGGCATTAAATCCCCAGGAGCTCTCCTGGCGTCTCTTGTCCTGAGCTGGAGCCGGCTCACGAACCCGCCTTTGCCGTGATTATAATCCTTAATTTCTGATTTTGCCACCTGCACTATGTTTCATGAAATTTTAAAGCTAATGCTCTGCCAAACTCAAATGGCAGTGGAGCAGATGTTTAAGTGCAGCCAAGGATGAATAAATTATGGGGCTTGTGGCTGTATGGTGAAGGAGGGAGAGGGTGGATGGCTCTAAATAGGGAGATAATTGATTTAAATGACATTGTCTGTTGGAGTCACCTGGGATCAGCTCCTGGGCACAGGCAGAAGAGATGCAGCAATTAAAGACACTGGTCTGAGCAGCAGTGACTTGCCTCTGTGCAGACTGTGCTCAGCCTTTCCTTTTTGGCTCAGCCTTTCCTCTGTGGCTTTTCTACCTCTTTATCCCACCTCAATATTAGGCAGAAAGAGGAAAATGAGGCTGATTTTGGTCTTGGTCCACCTGTAGTTGAAATGAGCCTGTTTGGGTTATCCTGGGGCTCTGAGAGGGAAGGGAATATGTTGAGCCTTTAAAATGCATTTTAATTCCACAAAGAAAGGTGTAATAATCATTGATGGCTGGACACCAAATCCAGACCCAGACCAAAGTGCATTTTTTAATCATGAGATGAGTCAAAAATTATGGTGACTCAGGACCTCTCAGGATTTTTGCTCTTCTCTGCTACAGACAACCCTGGCAACCTTGGGTAAGTTACTTAACCCCTTAGCATGGCCCAGTCCTTCTGGTGGGGAAGCTGCTCACCTGGCAGGGGTAAATAAATTCCCCTGGCAAACCCATGGAGGTAAGGATTCCCTGGAATCCCAAGATCTGGCTAATCCATGAGCCCTCTCTTCCCCAGGGATGCTGTGACTGGTTCTGCTCTGTGGCCTTCCAAGGACCTAAGTTTTGGGGGCTCAGTGCCAGCCATGCCCTCACAAACCACAGCCCAGGGATGGGACCTGCCTGAACTTGCAGCATTTTTTGCATTTCACCAAAATCAGATTTTTTCCAACTCAGACCAGCCCTGCTGGAACGTGTTGGCTTTTCAATCATCTGCCTGTCTGAGGCTCCTGGCGGCTTCCTGGCATGAACTCCATGCCAGAGCACAGCCTCTCTCCAGGTGCACCCTGGCTTGGGAGCAAAGGCAAATCCAGCAAAAAGCAGGAAGCAAAGGACTCCTGCCTCTGAGGATGTTCACCTCCAGCCAGACCCAGGACTGGTGGCAGAGGAAGGGGGACCCAGTTTGCTGCCAGCAGCAGTTTTGGGGCACTCAGGGATGCTGAGGTTCTGACCTGTGTGGAAAGGACACCAGGCGAAAAGGGCTCGATCCTGCCTATGGCTCCCAGGAGATATTGCCATGGAGAAAATAGAGATGAAGGAGGTTTTCCAAGGACAAAATCAACTTGTGGAAGCTGCAGGAAGCCTTCCAGTTTTCCAGCACATGCTGAGTAGGTATACAGGAGGGTGGGTGCTCCTGCATGCTGTGACGCAGAAACTGGTACCAAGTCCCAGGTGGACAGTGGCTACTCCCATGGACACAGTGATCCCTGCAAAGGGAGTGATGTCTCATCTCAGCAGGGACATGAGAGCGAGGGCTGCCCTCAGAGCAGGAGATGGTCCCCATAAAGATCCAGGAAAGGCCTTACCAGCCTCCAGTTCCACACACCATCACAGTCCCACGAGGGAGCTCTGCGGAGCCGTGTTGGAAATGCTGGCTCTTGGGAACACCAGCCCTGGGTGAGCGTGTTCAGCGCTGACGCGACGCCAGCTCCTTCAGGAAGTGGGGCCTGGTGGAGCTGCATGGAGGCTCCCAGTGCTGGAAGCTTCAGCTATGCCCAAGGAAAAAATAATAATCCCTGGGGATTTCCTGAGTGTGTCTGCTCGGCAGGAATGGGGCCATGCCATCCCCTCTCTGCAGCTCCCTCTCCTCATGCCAGCAGGAGTACCCAGGTGATAAATCACAGAAATCACAGTAGGAACTCTGCTGGGCTGCAAAAAGAACCATTTGCTTTTCTCCTCTGCATTGCACTGACCAGGCAGCCACCACTCTTTCTGTTCCTTCAGACCAACACTGGGCTTGCTGTCCTCTGGAGAAGCTCCAAGCTCTGCAACAAGGCACAGAGAGGACACAGGCTGTTTCCTAATGCCCCTGGCACAGGCTGGCTCACGGGAGGAACATCGATCCAATACAGCCCTCTTCACCCTGCAGACACCCAGGGCACGTGGATTATTTTAATCTTGCCAACAGAGCAAATACGCTCACTCCTGCCCTTTCCTCTGGGAGGCAGCTGCAGCAGAAGGCTGGAAAATCCTCCTTTGGCCAGTCCCAGCTCTGCCACCAGACAGTCCCACACAGGAGGGGGCTGTGCTTGTGCTGAGCCCCTCAGCCCACTGAGACACCCTTCCAAAACTCCCTGTTCTCTCTCTGCCCTGCCCCATATGGACAATGCTGGGGACAGAAGTGATGTTCCATGGATAAGCTGAGCAGGGTCATTCAGTGCTCATTGTAGAGCCCAGACAGATCAAGGTTGCTTCAGCACCTGTGGGTGACAATGCTGAGTGATCCAAGTGCCACTCTGATCCTCGTGCTGCAGGGCACATCTATCTGACTGTCATTGGACCTACCAGAGCAGGGGCTGTGAGCAGAAACAGCAGGATCAGAGAACCCCAGAATTATTTAGGCTGGAAAAGATGTCCAAGATCATCCAGTTTAACTGGTGACCAATCCCCACCTTATCAACCAGACCAGAGCACTGAGTGCCAGGTCCAATTGTTCCTTGAACATCCACAGGGATGGTGACTCCACCACTTCCATGGGCAGCCCATTACAATGCTGGACAACCCTTTCCAGGAAGAACTTCTTCCTGAAAAGTACCTTTCCTCCTGCCTGGGGAACAGCAGTGGCCAAGGGCAGGGTGCTCTGCAGCAGCACTACTCCAGTTTTGGGTTTGGAGGGCACATCCATCTCCTGCCCATTGTGGCAGATTAGCGCTGGTGCCAGCAGGTTTGGGGAGAGCTCGTGCTCCCAACATCCTCATCCTCTTCAGAGGTTCGGGATCATCCCCTTTCTCCTGGATTCCTTTGGAATGACAGATCCTCAGGCAGACCCACGCCTCCGGGTCTGCCCGGAGCTCCACGTGCCAAGGGGGAGTCGGCTGCCGTCCCCCACTGCCGGCTCCCTCCTCCCGCTGGCACTGGGCCGCCTGCCATTTCCCTTTGGCGAGCACGCTGCTCCAGCCTTTTTTCCCCCATTCAGGCTGACAACTGGGCCTCAGCATCAGCTGCTTGTTGCTCAGCATCAGCCTTTCAGCAAACAGCAGGTGCAAGCGGGGCGACCCTGGGCTGCGCTACAGTAATCCCGCAGCCCCCCCGGGCCTCCCTCGCACAATATTGTGCCCTCGGCTCAAGAATGTTTTTGTCTCCCCTTCACAGTTGTGAATTCTTGTATAGATTGAAAAGAAATCTCTTTCTAATCTTCCTGCGGTGCCGTGGCTGGGAGGAGCGGGTGCCTCGCTGCGAAGGGAGCGTGGCCGGCACAGCTGTGCGGGAGGAGCGGGCAGCTGCCGGGCAGGACGCAGGGACAGAGCGGCCACCACGCAGGGATCGCGTCCTCTCTGCCTGCAGCCGTGACAGCGGATACGTGTGGCCCCGTGGGCTCTCACTCCAGCCTGGGAAAGAAACCGACTCATCACCCACATGAGCAACACGGAGGTGACAGAGCAGCAGGTCCCTGCTCCCGGAGCGGCGTTGAACCGCAGCGAGTGCTGCCCGGAGCGCCCGGGAGGCTGAGGCGAGCGGGAATCTAAACACACGGGGATTTTGAATAACACATCGTGCTGGGCTGCAGGAGGGAAGCAGGAGCAGGAGGGAGGCTCGTGAACAGGGATGGAGCATCACCGTAGGGCTTGGCTTCAGCACATCTCTACAGTGAAATCAGGACGCGATGACACTTTTGTTATGTGTCACCCTGTACTGAAATTGCTCAAAGCCCAGCACGGGAGGGAAACATCATCTTTCCCACAGGTTACCAAAGCCTCCATTCCGCTCATGGACCAGCTCCACAGGCAAGAAACCACATCCTCTGTCACACATATGCACAAGCACACACACTCCCCACTGCCCTGAAAGCAGAAGGGACAGGCAGTGCGACAGAGCAGGGGACAGAGGGGCTCTCCAGAGAGCTGCTGAGAGGGAAGCAGTGGTCCCACAGCAATGCAGTAGGCTGGGAATTCCATCTGGCAGCCCCAGCAGGACTCAGAACACCTTTTTTGGGAGGTAAACCACTGCACCCAGGTCCCTGTGGAGGATCAGGGAGAGCCACTACCTTGCCTGAGGTGCCGTGCAAACACGAGTTCCTCTCCCACATCCTGTACCTCTTGGTGTGGTTTGACCTCCCTTGACAAGGCAAGATTTGCTTTAACCACAGCCCAGCCCCATGACGGGGCCATGGCTCCCAGGGCAAATGGGCTGTAAGCCAGCTGGCCCCACAGACCTTCTGCAGCAGTTTTACCTCACAAACAGATTTTAATGCTATGTCCCTTGTGTGTTCATAAAGCAAACAGGTCCCTCACACTGTGGGCAGCCCCCCAAAAACAGACTCTGTTTAAACTCAAGCCCTGTCCAAAACTGGAAGGAGGTGTGGTCCCTTCTGCCTTGAGAAGTATGAGGCAGAACACTGGAGATGTCCAAGCCCATCTTCCCCACTGCATCTTCCACTTTTCCCTTGAGTTTCTGGATAAAACACTGGCAGTGCCCCAGCTCAGTGTGAACCCAGCCTTTCTACCAGAAGCTGATCACTGAGTCCAACCTGTGCCCAATCCCCACCTTGTCACCAGCCCAGAGCACTGAGTGCCACATCCAGTCATTCCTTGGACACCTCCAGGGATGGGGACACCACTCCCTACCTGGACAGCCCCTTTCACTGCCTGACCACTCTTTCTGTAAAGAAATTCTTTTTTATATTCCACCTGAACTTCCCTGGTGCAGCTTGAGGCTATGCCCTCTCTTCCTGTCACTAACTGAATCTCATTCCAAATCCCACACTGCTGAAATAAACTCTCTGTTACCTTGTACTGGGTTTGCATGGCCAGGTTTTGGTAGCCAGAGGGCTAGAGGGGTGGCTCCTATGAGAAGCTGCCAGGAGGTTTCTCCACGTCCAGCAGAGCTCATTGCAGGCAGCTCCAACATGGACGTGCTGCTGGCCAAGGCTGAGCTAATCAGGAATGGTGGTGACACCTCTGGGATAACATATTTAAGAAGAAGAAAAAGAAACTTTTTAGGCAGATAGAATTGAGTCTACAGAGGAGTAGGGTGAGAATATGTGAGAGGAACTGCCCTGCAGACAGCAAGGTGTGGTGCAGAAGGAGGGGCAGGAACTGCTCCAGGTGCAGGCTGAGAGATTCCTCTACAGCCTGTGGTACAGAGCATGGTGCAGCAGGTTGTCCCCCTGCAGCCCATGGGTGTGTAGAGATCCACTTGCAGCCTGCAGAGGACCCCACACTGGAGCCAGGGGATGCCTGAAAGGAGGCTGTGAACCTGTAGGAAGCTCATGCCTGCCTAGGGACCTGCAGGAGGGAGAGAGGAGCCCACACTGGAGCAGGTTTCCTTGTAGGACTTGTGAACCCGTAGGGGATCCACCTTGGAGCAGGCTGAGTCTGAAGGACTGACCTCGTGGAAGAAATGACCCACAATGCAGCAGTTCATGAAGAGCTGCTGCCCGTGGGATGGACTCACATTGGAGAAGTTCATGGAGAGCTGTCTCCTGTGAGAGGGACCCCATGCTGGAGCACGGGAAGAACTCCTCTCCTTGAGCAGCAGCAGAAACCACTTGTGATGAACTGACTGTAACCACCATTTCCGTCTCCCTGCGCTGCTGTGGGGGGTGGAGTTAGGGAAGGGAAAGAGGGAAGGGTGGGGGGGAAGATGTTTTTGAGGTTCTTTTTACCTCCCATTATCATGATCTGATTTTGTTAGTAATAAATTCAATTAACATCTCTAATTTGAGTCAGTTTTGCCTGACAGTTTTGGGTGAGGGATCTCTCCCAATCCTTATCTCAACCCATGAACCTTTGTTACATTTTCTTTCCTTGTCCAGCTGTGGAGGGCAGTGATAAGCTTTGGTGGGTGCCTGGCTCCCAGCCAGGGTCAACCCACTGCATATCTTCATGAATAATTCCCCCCACTGCTCTCCATGCCTTCTCTGCTCAATGGCCAGCTGCTAACAGGGCAAGGATCTTGAAAAACAGGGAAGATGCAGCACATCCAGCCCTGCCAACAGTCAAAGGCTGTCAGGCCAGGACAATTTCCATCACATATCCACAGCAGAAACCATTCAGATGATATCCAGCAGCACAGCCCCCTGTGTTTTCCCTGTTAGCTCTGCTGCTCTCCAGAGGAGCTAAAGCACAACCTGCATGATCTCTGCAAATGTATTTCTTTTAAATGAGAATTATGGGGAAAAGCTGTGGTTGGCAAGACAGAAGGATGGGCAGGGAAAGCATCACCGTAGCTGTTGCTGCTGCCAGCCTGGATGTGCTTTGGTGGGTAGCAGAGCCTGCACCTCCCCTCTGCTGGGCCCCCCCAAGAGCACAGGCCACAGCAAAAGCTTATTTTATTAGTTTAGTATAAAGATTAACCCTCTTTTCCCCCAAAAGCTCTCCCATCCCTTTCTCAAGACAGCTGCTGTGGAAGGGAGTGAGATTTGAAGAACACAACCCTGCTGAGGATTTATGAATCTGTCCCTGCCCCCGTCCCAAGATTTGTTAGATATTGATTCATTTTACCTTCAACTCCAAGGTGCTGATCAGCCTGGAAAGTGAAGGCATTATTTATTATGTGTATTAAAACCAGAGCTCTCCAGTGCTGAAGGACAGGTTTAAAAATCTCGAGGTTCCTTCCACCTTAGAAAACCTATTTTTGACAATCTGAATCTCACACCATCCTGTCAAGGCTATGACACTCCCTAGAAAAGTTCCTCTGGCAGGAATGGATCTTAACAGTGATCCAAGAATCATTTTGTGACAAAACAAATGTCTGGTCACATAACTAAATTCTTACATCCGTGGACAGCAATGCACTGAGTATTTCCTGTATGAAGTACACCTCAAGATTCACTTCCACAGCATTTTCAGATGCAGCTCAACAAAATATTCCTGACAAAGCACCTCTGTCCACCTTCTATCTAGAGATTTAGGCTGAAAATTAAACCCTGGGACACTTCCTGAGTGACAGTCACCCACTGAGGCTGAATAAACATGAAGCTTTGGAGGAAGGTGCTACCACCAGGACTTCAGCAACTATTTCTGGCTTTTTGTGACTTTTATAAACTCTTGGTGACCTACCTGGCAATTCAGAAAAGTGAACTGTCTTCAATCTGTGGCATTTTAAACTTCTGCATTAGTCTACTGTCACCTGGTATAGATAGGAGTCAACTATAACCAAAAAAATACACACAGTCCAAGGTGAGTTTTGTTAAAACTGCTGGGAGCTGCCTACATGGCAATGGTTTAATTAACTGTTCAATCACAATTCCAGCACCCCATTTGGATTTGTGATTCACACTTAAAGGCTGGCAGGATGCTGAGCAATTTCCTTTAAAAGCTGGATAAGCCCCGATTTGCTGGATACAAGATGCACTGAGATCACTCACAAACACATTGCTCAGCTGCCCAGAGTTGGAGTGTGAGGACAGGCTTGGCCAAAACAACAGCCTTCAGAGGGAACCAAACCCCAAAGAAGTCAGCTCTTTCTGCCTGCTTCATTCACAGATGTCACAACACAGCTCTGATGTGTTAACTTGTCCGCAGAGTGACGGATGGTGATGACTCTGAGAGAATGACCTGGTGGGAGCGGTCAGTCAGCGCAGCAAGGACTCCAGCCTGCACCCAAATAACTCCAGAAGCAGCCAGAATAGTAAAGCTGCAAACGGGAAAGGAATTCTGCAAAGCAACACACATTGGATTTAAGGAGGTTTTAGGAATCAGCACCTAAAACGCTGCTTGTGCACAGATGACTTTAAGCATTCATGAAAGCAACCCCACAATGTGGTTGGTGTCGAGTTCCCAAAATGGAAGGTATTAATCCCATTGGAAGGTCACAGCAGGAAGCTTCACCTTCCAATGGCAATATACTAAATTCTAACTGTTTAATGGCACTCAGGGCTTTTTGGTAAGAACAAAGTTGTTCCTTCATTGTCCATTTTGGTGGGTTTGGGTTGACTTTCTGTGTGTAGTGGCTGCACACCCCTTGCCAGCCTGCCTGATGGGGGGGATGAACATCTGCCTTGCAAAACTGAGAATCAACAGCTCACGAACACCATGAATCAGGATGATCACAAAAGAGAAAAAAACACTTCTTCCATGGACCCTCTGATTCATTTTGTCCAGGCCCAGTCCAGCAGCATCTGTTCCCAGAGCAGGCAGAGGGGACTCCACCAGTGACGATGCTGGAATGGCAGGCAGGAAGAAGCTGAGTTGAGTGCTCCAGCCTCACGGTCAAGGCCTCATGGTGTCACGGTGCTGCCTCTGCACTGAGGGCGTTACTTGAAGGTGGCGTTGAAGGCCCTGCCGATGACGAGCCTGCGCACCTCGCTGGTGCCCGCCCCGATCTCGTAGAGCTTGGCGTCGCGCAGGAAGCGCCCCATGGGGTAGTCATTGATGTAACCGTTCCCACCTGCCACACGAAAAAAGCCACAAGTCACTCCTTGTCCCTGATTTCAGGGCTGAGGGTGGGACAGTAGAGGGAAATGCTCTTGCACTGTGCTTGGCTCTGTCCAGTCATCAGTGACTCACCCAGGCACTGGATCCCATCCAGGGCCACCTGCGTCGCACACTCTGCTGAGTACAGGATCACTCCGGCGCAGTCCTATGGGACAGTCAGGAAAGCTGTCACCTGCCCATCTCCAGTCCCTGTGCTGCCCTCATGCTGCCATCCCTCTACAGACACCTAATAAGAACTCTGAACTACTTGATCACAAAGCAGAGACAGCGAGCTCCAGCAGTGTTCCTTTTACTATAGAACACTCACGGCAGATCTGTAAAGGCCACATGAAGACAGAAGAAGGGAAAAAATAAAAAGTGCACCCAAGAAGCTGGCTCTCTCACAAAGAAAGAGCCATTCCCTTTTGCTTTGGAATGCAGAGGTCTGTGCTCCCACTGCTAAACACTCAACATCCTCCTCTAACAGAGGTGTGGTGACAGGTGGAGGTGACAACAACTCCAACAACTGGTACAGCCTTTACAACAACAAGGACATCTGGCAGGGCTTCCAATCAACACCTACTGGTGCTGCTAAATATCTTGCCTTGTAGAATGAGGTTTGCTTTTAATTTGTGGGTGAAAAAAGGTACTTTGGGTGTGAAAAAAAAGACCCTTTGGGCTGTGAGGACTCATTGTACAGAGGATCCCCCCCAGGTGAGGCTCTGAGACTGGAGGAATTGCCCCAGGACACACAGCCCAGGTAGGAGTTGAGCTCACCTTGGCGTTGAAGTGGCCCTGGTCACAGGCTTTGGCCACATTGTAGACGTACTGCCGGCAGGCCATGAGCTTTGTGTACATATCTGCCATCTTGCCCTGCATCAGCTGCACAGCCCAAAGACAAGGGACATTAATTAACACGAGCAAGGAGGGCCACCTGTTCCCCAAAATACCTCAGAGGAACTAGACATGGGAGGAGACATGGACCCAGCAGACATGAGGGAGCTGGAGGTTCTGTTAAGTCACAGACCCCTAGATATCAGCCACAGTCCCTCACCCACCAGCAGTGATCTCAGGGGAGCAGGCTTAGAGGTCTTTTCACCTTCTCACCACATAGAATCCCAGGATTCCTTGAGTTGGAAAGGAACTTAAAGTTCATCCAGTTCCATCTCCTTGCCATGAGCAGGAACCTTCCACTAGCCCAGGCTGCTCACTATCACATCACGCAGCCCCAGCATAAACAGCAGGTGACCTTCTCCATGCAAAGCCCCTGCCACAACAAAGGTCTCAGTCTTCTCAGTTTTAAAGAGAAAAGAGGACAAAAAGTCCCAATTCCTTTTCTGCCTCACCTGGAAGTGACCAATTTTCTGTCCAAATGCTTCTCTGACATGCAGGTATGGAATTGCATGGTCAAGAACAGCTTGCATGAGCCTAAGAAGAGAAGAGGGAAAAGGGAAACAGCAGAACTATTAATTAATAATGATTTAACTATGGAAACGTAACCCAAGGCAAACAGGTTCTCATAGCTGTAGTGATATCCTGCTGTCTTCCTACAGCTCCACTCAAACAAGGCCAAGAATAAAATCCAAAGGTCCCATATTTCTCCCCAGTGCTCATTTGGGACATTCTGTGGGTAGGTCTGACCTTTTAATTCAGGGGACTGAGACTTGAAGAGCTTTCTCACAACCACAGCCAGAACAGTTTGTGCTCCTCTTATCCCCAGAGCTCCTCAACTCAAGGAATACCAGCCAATACCATAAAAAAAAGCACAGGTAAGAACAAGGAGGGGAAAAAATCCTCCTCCTGCTTTGTGGAAGTTGATCTTTCCACAAGAGGATTAGCCCAGAGAGACCACTTGGGAGGACAAAAGGACTGTGGGGTGCCAGTAATTACTGGGGAGCTTAAGGATTGAATAAATGAAGAACAAACCAGTTTGTGAGTCTCTGGATAGTGTGTTAGATTCTAAGGAATTGATAACACAAATGAGCTGGTTATTCCCTGAGTAATAATGCAGGGATACACAAGCCAGCAACTGGGGACTGAAGCAGATTTATATCTCTGGAAATTTTTTTATCAAGACTGATAATTTTCAAAGCCTGCTCTGAAGGGTCAGTGGGCACTGGCAGGCAGACTTGCAAACATTCTTTCTGGCATTGCTTCTCTCATCACAGGGGGCTCCACAGAGATGCTTTCAAATTGGAAAACCACTGCATGAGGAGCTGAGAGCTCAAGGATGAGGCAGAGCATATTTGAGTGAGCAGTGGCTGCTGAGAGGGCCCTGAGCACCTTCAGGAGAGTCCAGCCAAGCAACTGTGCTGGTGCTGGAGTTCTGTGCTGGTTTTGACTGGGACACCCAGCACCCACGAGATCTCCTCACACCTTGCTTCCTTCCCACATCTGACCCAGCCTCTTCTCTTCTGCTGCCCCAGTAACCCAGTTCTCCATCCAGGATCCATCCCACCAAGAGCTGCAGGCCCTAAGGGATCCCCACCAGGCTTGGTGATCACCAAGGACTCTTCTGGCCTTACAACCTACAAAAGATGACAAGCCCTTACCCCAGGGGTCCCCCGGACAGCACGAGCCTCTCCAGGTCCAATCCACTCATCAGAACATAGACTCCTTTGCTCAGTGTCCCCAAGACATTTTCAGCTGCAAAGAGCAATAGAAAAGTGATTTATTTATGTGCAAAACTCAGACAAGCTGCTCACTGAGGGCCTGTGTTTACTGGGGGGAGGAGCAACCTGGATCAGTGGAAGGTGTCCCTGCCCACAGCAGGGGATGAGCTTAAGGTTCCTTCCAGCCCAAACCATCCTGGGATTCTATGAAAAATGACTGAATAGCCTGAAAAAATTCCTGGAAAAAAAAACTGTTTCAGCTTCCAAAGCCAAAGATCAGAAGGAACATTAATGGCCAGAGTGCCAAGTGCATTAACTTCCAACACTGCAGTGATGTGCTTCTCCATGTCATCATCCTCTTTCCACGAGAACATGCTGTTCCCTGTGGGTGACTCCTGGGACATGATCAGAGCACTGAGGCACTGGCCTTTATGATTTCAGGGTGGAGGGATCCAACACAGTTAGAAATGTTAGGTTTCAGCTGAAACTCTTCCAACTTTAGCTTTTGAAGGTGTATATGGGGAGCAGGAGAGCTCCTTGCTCTGCAAATGTGCAATCAGGATTTTTATGGTAAGACATCTTCTCCCTTTGCTCTAGAAAGGCTGGAATTTTTCTATCAACAAAAATTGCCACTGGAATAACAAATACTGCTATTACAGAGGCCTCTGTTGTGCTAACTAACAGGGGAAATGATGTCCATTTTCAGGCCCTGGCCCCAAAAGAACTCGAAATGTCACAAAAACCTGTTGGAAAGTCTCCAGTAAAAAAACCTTCAGGGCAAAGTAGCTCACTTCCATACAAGACAGGAGCTCTAATGGAAACAAGTTTCTTGGGAAGCTTCAGCACGGTTTTGGAGAAGCAGTGGTTAAGAACTAGGTCCATGAGGGTGAAAGAGCAGTGACCTGACAAACGATGTGCTCCCTCCCTGCAATCCAGCAGATTGCACTTTTCCAGTTCCATCAGCTCCCTCAGAGGCTGCCAGAGAGGGATAAGCATCTGCAAAGCCCTCCAGGTCACAGGCTGAACAAGTGTGTAATTAGTGATCCAATTTATCTGGTCAAGAACACAGGAAACCACCATGATTTGAACCCAACTCACCGGGGACCTTGCAGTCTTCAAAGATCAATTCACAGGTATTAGACCCTCTCATTCCCAGCTTATCCAGCTTCTGGGCTGTCCTGAAACCCGGCATTCCCTGCAAAGTCAAGGCAGTAAAAATACATTTCATGTCTTAGTTCCAACAGACTTAAAAAAAATCACGAGAGAGCTGTGAAATTCCCCTGACCACAGGAACATGTGTAGGGTGCCAGGACGGAGATAAAGTGACCTAAGAACAAGACCAGGTCTAAGTGCAAGTGCAGAGAAAGCAAATGGACAGAGAAACACACACATATGAACCCTGTGCACCCATTTTCTAATGCACATAAACAGCAAATAAATAAATTATTTGGACAGCTGCCAACACAGGCTCTCCTACAGCAAGGGTTGGAAGCTCTGCCAGGAACAGAACTGTTCAAATAATGAAGTTACGTCCATCAGAAGGTTTACTGATCTCAGATTCTGTTTTATTAAAGGTTCCTTTCCTGCCTGAAAGGCAGAGAGTAGTTCGTCTTTGAGGAAGAGGCTGGCAGTTATGGAAGGAAAACCAGCTGACTTCCAAATGAGGCAGTTAAGATGAAGGATTGTGCTTTAAAACCCTGTGGGAATGACTAAACCCACCCTCTCCACGATGAAGGCAGTTATGCCTTGGGAGGCCGGGACAGCGTTCATGTCAGTTTTAGCGTAGACGATGAGAACATCCGCGTCCGGCCCGTTGGTGATCCAGAATTTATTCCCATTCAAAACAAAGAAGTCTCCTGGAAGCCAAGAGATTAAATCTGTTAACTCACAACAGCAACACTGCTATTTCCACTCCATTTATTCCCTAACAGGCTTCCCAGAATCACTTAGGTTGGAAAAGACCTCCAAGATCATTGAGTCCAACCGTTGGCCCATCACCACCTTGTGAACCAGACTAGAGCACTGAGTGCCGTGGCCAAATATTCTTTGAACACCTCCAGGGATGTGGCCTCCAGCACCTCCCTGGGCAGCACAGGACAGGCTTTACCTTTCTTGTCTGCTTTCAGCTTCATGGACACAACATCAGAGCCAGCATTTGGCTCACTCATGGCTAAGGCTCCAATGTGCTCCCCGCTGATTAGCTGGAAGAATGGACAAATATTAGCAAGAGATGAAGACCAGCAGCATTGTTTGTGTTCCCTCTTTAGCTCCCCCACCTGTTTTCCTGCACCAAACCTCCACAGTTGCTGTTCTCTGCAAGAACTCAAACGAGAGCTGCTGCTCCCGGCACAGCCCGAGCAAGGAGCTCCCTTGCGCTGCGTGAAGGAACAGAACCAAATCCCAGAGGGATGAGAAGGGTGACTCAGCTCTGTCTGAGCTACACAAGCACAGCCCTGCTTGCACAACACATGAGGGAGGTGCCAAGGAACCATGCAGGCAGCCATATGCCTGTCCCCAGCTCCTGCTTGGGCTTTCTGCTGTCCTTTTACACAAACAGGAGCTGGTGAACACAAAAGGCCAACAAGGGGGTGAAAAGGGATGGAAAAGTTCTCTGCAATTTTCTCATAGCCCAGTCCCCCCACACTCACCCCACAACAGCAGATGGACCCTCCTCCTGTGCCTGCTTACACCAGGCTCTGGCAGAGCTGTTGCTTCTGCTTCACTGTTATTTCATCCTGCCCTTTTCTCCTTGTCTTTTTTTTCCTCCCTGTGTACTTTCATCCATCTTCTCCTCCTTTTGATCTCTACTTTTTTTTTAAAAAGAAGACTCAATGCTTAAGATACGTTCAACCAATCCAATCCATCAGTGCATTGCTACAGAAGTCCCAATGAAGTGCTCAAATCTAGTTAAGTGCATTTAAGTGCTCTGTCAGGAGCCAAAACAAGTCAGAGCTGAAGTGACTTCACATCTCATTGAAAGGCAGAGAATGAAGCATGAAAATACACCTGAGAAAGGAGGACAATTCGGGGTTACACATTATCAGGCTGCACAGTGCTTTGAGGAAGAGACACTGTACTTTGTATGTTGTTTAAATCAAGTTTTCTGTGCTGATAATTTCACTGATAATCTCAATAGCTGGGATTCAATGTGCTCATTGTTTTTATATGCATTTAAAAACGGAAATCTAATTAATACACTTCTGAGTTACAACATCAATGCCCCAAGTGATGATGAAGTTTCACATGTAGTTAATTAACAGCCAAACCAAGAATTTGGGCAGTGAGAAATGGAGAATATAAAACAGGAAAGCAGTGCCTTTCATTCAGCAATCTCAGAGTGATTTGAGAATTTGAAAGCATATTCTCCAGAGTCACCTCAAAGCCTCCCTTAGTAACACAGCTCCAGAGAGCTGGGCTGTGCTGCCTGCAGACAAGGACACGGGCATGGGACGAGGTCAGTATGGATTAATAGAATAAAAACTGACAAGCCAGAGAAGTGCAAGTTTGGCATGTTCAGTATGTCCTAAGGTTTGGCCACTGAAATCTGCTGGTGCTTAAGATGTCATCCTTGCAGCCAGGACCCAAACGCTTTCCAGTGCTGCCCCTCCTCCAGCCACATACCTTGGGCAGGTACTTGTGCTTCTGGGCCTCGTTGCCGTTGCGCACGAGCTGGTTGATGCAGAGGTTGGAGTGGGCCCCGTAACTGAGCCCCACGGACGCTGAGGCACGCGAGATCTCCTCCATCACCAGCACGTGGTCCAGGTATCCCAGCGCAGAGCCACCGTATTCCGCTGGCAAGAGAGGAAAAAGCTCATGTTACCCACCGCGTGCACAAGATCCCAGGGCTGGGCTCAGTCTCCAATGAAATCCAAGACACTGAGTATGCTTCTGGATTTGACTGTTGCCATCCCTGAGCTGGGCACTTCTGGCTTTCCCCATCCTCTCTGAATTTCATTTTTCTCATCTTAAAGTCACAGGGATATTCTGTCTTCACCATAATCCATAATTGACTTGTATAACATAGTTGATATGTAGAACATGCACAAGGACATATCTTGAACATGCTACTGACATTGAGTAATAATGAGTCCTTCTTGTTAACCTTAGTATGATCACAAAGATTAAATCACCAAGTTGCAACCTCCTTGAGGTGAACACAAAGGAACACAGGCAAGGTTTATAAAATCCATGTATGTTTGCCCCTAAACAAGCAAGGAATTCTCAAACTGCTCAAAAATGTGGCACTAAGGACTTTCCTGAGCCTACAAATGTGCAGGACACCAGAATTTTGATGAGTGGCCAATTGAGAAGGAGAATGATGCACAAATGTAATTCATCAGTGACATGCACGTAGATTTCAAGAGAGGATGAAGCGAGACAGAGCAGCACTGGGAGCCCAGCTAGGCACATGGAGTTGAGCCTAAAACTAATGGTAAAGATTAAAGTCACACAATAGAACAGGGAGAGAGAAGGCAGGTAAAAAAAGAAGGCTGAGAAATGCACAACAGCCTTGAGGAGCCAACAGTCTACATAAATATATACACATGTACCTCTAAACACATTTATATACATACAAATACAGTCACCTCCCAGCCTAAAAGGTATGAAGCAAGTGGTTGTACTGCTAAGAAAAGCACTACAACAGGACATGAACTCCAAGAAGCAGCTGGGGAGATAAGCTGGGAGCACTTACTTGTCATCAATGTGGAGACTGTAAGCAAGAGCAACAAGGGTAAGAGCAAATCTCTGAGTGTGCTCAGAGTGACCAAAGGGCACAGCCCCAAGGGACTGCTGTCCCAAACTCCTCAAATTAACACCACAGCCACTGGCATCACACACAGCCTTTCCTCCCGTGTCCCTCATTTTGACTCCTGCCTCTATCTGCAGGGCCCTTTATCCTCTAAAATCTTCTCTCTCTACCACAAACCCAAGTTTAGGGGTTTACTATTAGTATCCTAAAAGATGGGCTTAATGATTTCTCATGTATGCCAAAACAAGAGGATTTGTTTATTAATTCCTATATAATGGCTGTGTTTGGTGCTTTTGCCTCAAGAAAGGTGAGGTAACTGTGAGCAGCAAAAATTCAGGATTGCTTTGTACTGCAAGAGGAACAGGAAAATGATCCTGCCAGACACCTCCTCATATAACACAAACCATGGTGTGATTTCAAATGATGCTGTGCTTTCAAAGCTACTCTTTGTATATGATATGCCTGTATTATCATTCCATGGAAACTACATATTTACATTTCTTCACTTTGCACTTTATAAAATCAATTGAAAGTTACAAACACCACAGTTGTCTTAGTTTTAGGAAGAAAACAAACAGCACTGTTATTCAAAATGTTCCCTTAATAGACTTGCTGCACTGGTACCCAAACATGTCTTTTAATTGTGTACACCCTCCTAAGATTCCACACTATCTTCACATCCTAAATCCCACTCTCCTACAACAAAACCAACATCAATAAAGAAACACGCAACTCCGCAATCCAAAATAAAGTGAAAAATCCTGGGCGCAGGAGGGTTTGAGAGGTAAACCTTTGAGGAAATCAAGAAGGACAGGACTCGTGAGGGGATATTTATAGTGTGGGAAACTGCTGTAAGCCTCAGGCACAACATCAAAGAAGAAAGAAGGTAAGAGTGAGGAAAAACAGGAGCAGCAGTAAATGGGGAAGAAGAGAGAGAGAAAGCAGAAATGCAGAGTCTTTCAGCACTGAAAGCGAGGCAGGGGCATTATTCCGACGCATTGCTATTCAGCTGGATTCTGCAGAGCCTTTGCACAGCCACATCTAGAAAACAGACTTTTCCACGGGCAAAGAAAGGCCCCATCAGCCGCTTTTCTCCACTAAGGGCTTCTCCTCATTACCCTGCCTTGGTGCATTCAGCATGATCACACTCATCACAACACTTTTCACTAACCTGCACAAGGCTGAATAAGATTTCCCCTGATTTTTTTTCCGACTGGTTGGCTGTGGTCGCTCCCCATTAGTTATCACAGCTTTTCAGGGCATTATTTTAGACCCTTTAACTTCTCCCATTACAGATGGATGTTTGTTCTGGGATACTTTTATCTCTAGCTCTCCTTCTTCAAAACTTGCTTCATATTAGAAAGGCACAAATATGTTTGAGCGACATATGTTACATCTGGAGAAACCATTTCTGAGCAGTGCTTTTAAATTGTGAAAGGCATTTTGTCTAACAATGAAAAAGGATCCAAAGTCAGAGAAGAAGAAAAACAGTTGGGAAGGAGTTTTTTAAAACACAAAGATAGGACAAAATGGATGCCACATCACAGACAAGGCTGCTGTGAACTGGAAAGCGAGAGTTTGAGTAATCTCTCGTTTGTTTGAAGAATCACCCATCAGAAGGCAAAAGATCAGAAGAGGCTTACCAGGGGCTGTGATTCCCAGAACTCCCAGTTCTCCAAGTTTCTTCCAAAAGTCCTACGAATACAGAACAAGCAATCAGCCCAAAATGGCAGTCTGGGCATCAGCATAACAAGTTTCCCCAGGTAGTTCACTGGACACATCCATTTATCTGTGAAATATCATGAGAATGAGACAAATACACCTTTAATACCTGTTCCTGCTGCAGTGCAGCTCCATCCTCAGAACTGAGAAACTACACAGATTTAAGGACACTAGTTATGCTACACACTGAATTTAATTCTGGAAGGACACCTCCTAAGATTTAACTCTTTGCCCACTCCAATGAATTTTGTTGTGTAGTAGTATAAACTATCCATTACCAAAACCCTGGAAATAGGAAGCTATGAGATGGCACTTTAAAACTATTCTGCTAAAACAGGAGCTGGCAACTAAAGCCAAAAAAGCCTCCTTGAGGGAAATTAAAAAAAACGGGAATGTTACAGCCATGACAAAATGCAGTAGCAAAGTATGTTGTCACCAGGGAGGCTCACATGTGTCCTGGTGGAGCCATCTCCCTGCTGCTCCTTTCCTCTATGTGATGGACACATAGGTGAGTGCTCCTCACGTGACCTTGGTGTCCGGCAATAATTATCAGAGACTTCAAAAAGTATCATACAATAGCTCTGGATGACATCTGGAATGCCAGGCTAAATTTATACACTTCACTTCAAAGCTGCACATACATCCCTGGAAATGTCAACATCAGAGCTCTAGGAAATGCTGGCAGATGTTTAGAGCTTTTTGAGTCTTGTGGAGCTTATAAAAACCAATAGTCAGATCTCTAATTTCCATCAATCAAAGCACCCTGTGGCACAGGATTTGTTGGGTTTATTAGAAAGGCAAGTTTCAGCATTTGTACACAATATTTTCACAGCAAATCTGAAGAGGAAATTCATGTCCAAGAAAAGGACTGAGCCAGGAGTATACAAAGCACATGTTGGGGAAGGAACCAGAACAGACAGGCAGGAATCCCATGATAAGAATCGGAACGAGACCATTATCAATCTTTATTATGAATATTATCACTGGGTTCTACCCCAGGTTGCCAAAAGTTGGTAACAAATGCTAAAACAGGAAATCAAAAAAAGGTTTTCTCTGGGGCTTTTAAGTTTGAAAAGTTAATGCACATGTTCCTGTGGTGTGGCTTGGGATTGTCTGGACTAATGCAGAGATCAAAGCCCAGAGAGGCTTTCAGAACCACACATGAAATACTTGCCCGCATGCCTTTGAATTCGTTTTCCTGGTCAATCTGTTGGGCCTTTGGAGCCAAATGCTCTTGGCAGAACTTTGTCATGGTCTGTCTAAGCTGGGAAAAGAGGGGAGGAAAAATACATCCATTACATCTCAGAAATATATTGTCATCTTCTTCCCCTGGATCCTGCCAACATTCCCTCACCAGGCCACTCCAGCATCCCAAACCCAGAAGCACAAGACCATAAGGAAATCCATGGTTCAGGTTACTGGCTGAAATACCACATAAGAGGGTCATTTCTTTAGTCTTTTAAAAAGGACCTCATGTACTTTAGTCCCTCTCAGCATTTAACCTTAATTGTACCCTGACATGAGAGAATGTTCCTGAACTCCTGCCTGCACTGGGGTTTCAGGCATATTTTTGGGCAGGGAACTTTGGAAGCTGATGAACTGAGTCTATAATGTGCTAACCCCATCCCATAGCTGCTTACAGCATCATTTAATTGTGTGCAGATGCCTGCAATATGCAGGGATACTAATTAAAACGTGTCAAACTAGAACTACATTACCTACCTTACTGCCTTCTACAGTGGGGAAATTTGATAGAGCCAGGAATGTTCATTGGTCCAAGTGTTAAAAACCCAATATATTTTTTTAAATTTTATACTCTGAACACTTATATGTATGCTACAGAAGTCTATAAGCATACTAACAAAATATATACAGTATCTTACATGTTTTTAACAGGAACATTAAAAAACTTGGTCTTGATCTTATGATAGAGTTTAATAATTTTTTTTTTTCTTTTTGGTTCTTTATTCCCACACATTAATTCTGATGAAGCAACAGTTTTAGAGACTGAAACCCTGAGCTGTTAAACCAGAACTTGTATAAGGGGCAGGAGCAAGAAACCAGAATATGCCCACACTCCTCTGCCTTTCTCTGACCCTCAAAACATAGGCATCCTCTTTTTTACAACTCAGAAGGTATGTTAAACTTCCACAGTCACACAGACCATGGATTCCAGTACTAGCAAACAAGCTTTCTCCCCATTGCTATATTTATAAACCTAAAAAGAACCCCAAAAGACATACAATATCTTTCCACTACGACAAAACTGACTGCATTACACTTCAGCAAAGACTTTAAAATAAATTAAGACAAGCTTAAAGCCATAATAAAAAAGTCTTAATCAATTAGAGATTGAGGATGGACTCAGACAGGCAGCCCTGATGCCCTAAGCCAGTTTATAACAGTTATATTGCTTTTAATTCACAGTTTCACTGATATTACTAAAGATTATTTCTGATTTTTTTTTTTCTTTTTAGCTTTTCCACCAGACAGCTACGAAAAAAGAGGAACATTTTACACCTTCTTTTACATCTTCCAAATATAAAAGTGCAAAAATGTCAGTTTGAGCTGATAAGGCCATAAACATGAACACAAACATGGCAAGGAATAATTCTGCAGCAACAAAGAAGAACAAGTAAGTTTATTTTGCACATCCCTATGCTTGCACCATCAGAACTGTCTGGAAAGTGAGGCTGTAGCTCCAGTGTTTCACTGGCAGGAGCCCGTGTAGAACAGCCCTGGGAAGACACTGCCCTTGACTCCAAGTCCTGGGCAGAAGGGAATACATCTGGAATGGTCAGCACTTGGCTGCTGTTGCACATGGAAGAACACCACAAAGCTAAGGATCACAGAACATTCCAAGCTGTAAGGGACCCACAAGCATCATCAGTCTGTTGGAAATGATGTAACTTTCCTAACTAATGTTTCACTAGCTGTTTTAATTAACTGGAAGCATGTCCACTTGTAGTCAGCATTAGTTAAGTTTCTTTTTCACAGACACTTATTGATACTCTGATCATTAAGTCACTGAAACCTTAAATTTGGTGAAACTAATCCTGAGAAGCTCCAATAAACAAAGCCTGAGGGAGGTGAAGATTGGACACCTGGGATCTTAAATTTATGGCCCTTCAAAGATGTGTTGGAGTGACCAGAAGACACAGATGAGATTGAAGCCTAGAAAGCTGGAAACTGCCCATTTGAGAAAAAATGATAAAAGGACTAAAGAAAGAGGGCCAGATTAGCATCAAGCACAAGAAATCAATAACCAGTAGAGGACAGAATACTAATTAATAAAGAGAATGATGCAACTTAAAACCAATAAACATTCATTTGTTTGTTTGCTAAAAATGTGTAAGTGAAAAGTTTTGTGTCTTGGGTTGGTGTGGAGGTCAGAACTTCGTCAGCCACACAAACACCTCTTGATCGAGAATAAAGTAATGCCTTACTCACTAACACTAAAGACAGTGTTAAGACTTATTTTTCCCAGCGTCTTCAGAGGTTTTCAATAAAAAGTCCAACTCCCAGCCCTGCACAGGGAACCCCAACAATCTTGCCCTGTGCCTGAGAGCGTTGTCCAAAAGCTCCTTGAGCTCTGGTAGCCTTGGGGCTGTGATGATTCCCTGGGGAGCTGTTTCAGTGCCTGACCACTCTCCGGAGGAAGAGCCTTTTCCCAATACCCAGCCTAAACCTCCCCTGACCCAGCTCTTGCCCTTCCCTGTGTTCCTGTCACTGGTCACCAGAATAGAGATGTGCTTCCCCTGCGTGTCCCNCCCTTCCCTTCCCTTCCCTTCCCTTAACTGGAAGCATGTCCACTTGTAGTCAGCATTAGTTAAGTTTCTTTTTCACAGACACTTATTGATACTCTGATCATTAAGTCACTGAAACCTTAAATTTGGTGAAACTAATCCTGAGAAGCTCCAATAAACAAAGCCTGAGGGAGGTGAAGATTGGACACCTGGGATCTTAAATTTATGGCCCTTCAAAGATGTGTTGGAGTGACCAGAAGACACAGATGAGATTGAAGCCTAGAAAGCTGGAAACTGCCCATTTGAGAAAAAATGATAAAAGGACTAAAGAAAGAGGGCCAGATTAGCATCAAGCACAAGAAATCAATAACCAGTAGAGGACAGAATACTAATTAATAAAGAGAATGATGCAACTTAAAACCAATAAACATTCATTTGTTTGTTTGCTAAAAATGTGTAAGTGAAAAGTTTTGTGTCTTGGGTTGGTGTGGAGGTCAGAACTTCGTCAGCCACACAAACACCTCTTGATCGAGAATAAAGTAATGCCTTACTCACTAACACTAAAGACAGTGTTAAGACTTATTTTTCCCAGCGTCTTCAGAGGTTTTCAATAAAAAGTCCAACTCCCAGCCCTGCACAGGGAACCCCAACAATCTTGCCCTGTGCCTGAGAGCGTTGTCCAAAAGCTCCTTGAGCTCTGGTAGCCTTGGGGCTGTGATGATTCCCTGGGGAGCTGTTTCAGTGCCTGACCACTCTCCGGAGGAAGAGCCTTTTCCCAATACCCAGCCTAAACCTCCCCTGACCCAGCTCTTGCCCTTCCCTGTGTTCCTGTCACTGGTCACCAGAATAGAGATGTGCTTCCCCTGCGTGTCCCCTCGCAGGAAAGCCGTAACCTGCAATGAGTTCCAAGAATTATCCTAAATCTTTAAACACCCCATTGGGCAGGAGAACAAGCTGGGAGAGCTGCAACACTTCTTTTNTTAATGAACTAAATCCACGAACACCGGAGACCGAACGCAAGCGAACGCCCGACACAAGGCAGACCCGCCGTCGCTGCTGCCTCAATCCCCCCCGTCCGTCCCTACCCCGCCGGGGAGCAAGCGACCAGCTCCNAGAATACTAATTAATAAAGAGAATGATGCAACTTAAAACCAATAAACATTCATTTGTTTGTTTGCTAAAAATGTGTAAGTGAAAAGTTTTGTGTCTTGGGTTGGTGTGGAGGTCAGAACTTCGTCAGCCACACAAACACCTCTTGATCGAGAATAAAGTAATGCCTTACTCACTAACACTAAAGACAGTGTTAAGACTTATTTTTCCCAGCGTCTTCAGAGGTTTTCAATAAAAAGTCCAACTCCCAGCCCTGCACAGGGAACCCCAACAATCTTGCCCTGTGCCTGAGAGCGTTGTCCAAAAGCTCCTTGAGCTCTGGTAGCCTTGGGGCTGTGATGATTCCCTGGGGAGCTGTTTCAGTGCCTGACCACTCTCCGGAGGAAGAGCCTTTTCCCAATACCCAGCCTAAACCTCCCCTGACCCAGCTCTTGCCCTTCCCTGTGTTCCTGTCACTGGTCACCAGAATAGAGATGTGCTTCCCCTGCGTGTCCCCTCGCAGGAAAGCCGTAACCTGCAATGAGTTCCAAGAATTATCCTAAATCTTTAAACACCCCATTGGGCAGGAGAACAAGCTGGGAGAGCTGCAACACTTCTTTTGGGAGGACGCGAGGCGGCCCCACCGAAGTGCTCCTTGGACGATGGCGTTTCCCACGGTTACCGCCCGTGCAGCAGGCCCGGCGCGGCGGCCGGGGCCGTTCCCTTGCGCGGCGCGGCGTTCCGTGCCGGGCCGG
>VZRH01003876.1:145902-170369 GCA_013397555.1 Urocynchramus pylzowi
GACCAGCTCGGCGTTTGGATCACCAAACGCAGGAACTAGGCTTGACAAACAGGGACCCCTGAACTAGGGGTGAAACAGCAAAAATCCCAGTCCATCCTCGTGCCTCACATTGCCAGGAGCTTCCCCAGCGCTTCAAGCATGTCTTTCCATTCCTTAATTTGAGCTCGGAAGGAGGACTGCTTCTCCAGGGCATGCTGGTTCTCCTCTTGTGCTGATTTCCACTTGGCCATGGCTGTCTGTGGAGAAGTCAGTGCACACCACATTATACTAACACCAGAGTAAGGAAGAAAACCCAAGTCCTAAAGCATCTGAGCTCTTCCTTGTAAACTAGGATAAATCTGGGATTTCTTTTACCTTGGTTGCTTGTGGAAAATGTAAATTTATCTATGGCCAAAATTTAGGAAGTCTCCTATAACAATTATATTTTAGCTCTTGGGCTTCTTATCTAGAATTGTAGAACTGTAATTTAGTGACTATTTTGGTCTGTATATCAGTAATTATTGAAGCCATTTGTGTTTGCACAGTTCTCAGTTCCCACAGAGATTACCCAGGTCGCTGCTCTGCAACAGTTTCCAATTTAAACTGTTGAACAGTTTAAAACAGAGAACAGAGAACACTCCGACTTCCAGAACAACCAGGCGGGTGGATCCCTCTATTTAAAGGGGAGTAAGTTTCTTTAACAAGTATGTTTATATTAAAAGAGGAATACTGCAGGTTTTCATCTGGCTCACGTGGAAGAAAGGAGGATTGGGAGGAGCAAAATAACCTCCCTGAGGGCCTGGCACTCACTGGCTGGTTGAGTCAGTCTTACCTCAAGCATCTCCTTCTCTTTTGCAACTCTGTGACAAAATAGCATCAATTCTTCTGTGACCTTCTTAGTAAGCGTCTGAAGAGTCAAAAGGAAAATTACTTTTAATATGATGCAAATAAATGTAAGTCTCAGCTGTTTCAGCATCAGGAGAGAAGGGGAGGGACACACAGACCCTCAAAGCCCATTTCAAGCTTTTCTTACTGTTGTCTTTTCCCGGCAAGCACGCTTCTCTTTTTCCTCCTCTGTGTTGCAAGCTGTAACTAATTCAGGAGGTGCATTAGTGAACATCTAATATACACATAACTCTAAGAACAAGCAGCTTTTCAAAGTGACTTTCTACAGCAAGAAATACTAAGTTAGTTTATCCAGGCCAGGGCCTACTACGGGAAGCAGTTCTTTCTCTTAAGCCACAAAAAACTCCCCAAAACCCCGGAATTCCAGCAGTACTCCCTTAAAAAGGAAGCACAGTCCAAATTTCTTATGAATAGTCACAACGGAATAAAAACAACATTCTGGAGAAGGAGTACCAGGATGTAAGCAAAGTGCAAACTCCTTACCAGGACTGATGTTTGTGCTTTCTAAAATCATCATGCAAGTCTCCTGAATTTTCTTGAGCTTCTCGACTTCATGGACCAGCCTCTGGGTCTTTGACTCCCTTAACTTAAGAGTGTCCTGCCATCAACACAGGTTGTAAGTGAGGCAAGTTCCCAAGGAGATCTTCTCCTTAGCAATACTGACAATAACAGCTTCAACAAGTGCTGCACTTAGCACCAAGAATCACACATTGCCTTCTGTCTCTACCACCACAGCAAATGCTGTTGCAGGTCCTTGCTCCTGTTTCTTGACAGGATTAATACATTTATTACATCCACACACCAGAGCAATTACTTGAAAAATTTGATCACGGACGAATTCCTATTAGGCAACTCTATCTTTTCTTGTGCTCCCTCTCATTTATATAAATAATGCATGCACTGAGGAGCATATAAACATTGTGAAGGAAAGGGTGTCTTATCTCTTTAAGCCACAGCATTATTCCCTACACAATCCAGATATTACCAGGCAATTGGATAAGCTGATCAACCTCCCAAGTTGAATGCAATTCTCCAAGAGGATCAATAAGCATTGGATTAGGGTGATCTGGCTGATAGTGTCAGAAGCTCTGGGAACATTTCATAGGAAGTCTCAGAGGCTCTTAAGAAAATCAAGCTGTGAGATGAGAGGAATGATCATCCCACAGATTGAGAACTGGAAAATAAGGTGAGATTTTACAGCTGTATGTTACCAGGGCCTCCTGTACATGACAGAAGTGGTACTAAGCATGTCCTAGAGCTATCTCTGAGAGCCAGGCAATAATGGAGTGCCAATTCTGAATCTAAACCTGATTCCACAAAATCAGATCTGTTTCAAACAGAAGTCCTTGATCAGGCTCAGCCCTCTCAGCCTTTCCTCCAGTCCCTTAATCACCTCTGTGGCCCTTTCTTGGACTCTGTCCACTACATCCATATCTCTTTTGTACCAGGAGCCCAGAACCAGACAAAATATTCCCAGTTTGGCCTCCCCAGAGCTGAGCAGATGGGAAAACAACTTGCAGAAGAATACAAAGACATTCTGATGAAGACAAGAAAACAAGAAAGACAATCCTTAACATGACCCTGTATGGATCACAATATAGAAATTACTCAACAATTGATTTCTTTTTCTCTCCTATCCTTACCTCTGCTCTTGCTAGTTGCTGTTTCAGTGTTTCCACCAACTGATTCTTGTTTTCCAGCTCTGCTTTTAGTTGGTATCTGCCAAGAGGTCTGTAGAGTTAAAGAGCAAAGACTCAGGGCCAAAAAGACCAGTGTTGCACACCTCCCAATTTCCCTGTGCCCTTTTTTAAGCATTTGCTTTTGTTTCTGACCAAGAGATTTAATTAGCAAACTTGGCAGGAAAGCTGCACATGGGTGAGAGCTCATCCCAACCCCTCCCAGGAGAACACAGCACAAGCACGACAAACAGAGATGGGAGGCACATACCGTCTGGCCACTGCCTTCTTTGAAACCGGTTCCACTCTCTTGTCAGACTTAGGCAACCTTAAAAGAGAGATAAAATACAATTACCAGAAGACTACTATGTTCTTGCAGATCACCAAGCCTGTTTGATAAAATGTGCAAAATGAGTCATCGTTAGGACATCTGCCAAATAAATCCATCAATATTTTGCTTTGATTTACCCTTGGTTTGCAGGCTTGAAGACACTGTCTGCTGGAATGTTTGAGGCAAAGTTAAGACCAGGAACCACACTGTGCTCTGGCTCTGATGTTTTGCTGACACATTTTCTATTTGAAGGAAAATTCATTTGCAATTCTGCAAGAAAAAGACAACTGTGAAAACACCACAGACTAGAAGCAACCTCCTTTAAGGTCTCTTAAGCCTTTAATTTGAGGTAACCAAGTTATATCTGGCTAGAACGGAGACTTCAAGGTAGAAGTAACTAAGAGCAATCCTCAAGTTTTACCCAGCATCAAGGGTCCAGAATAAGCCACAAAAAGGTCAGATGTAGACAGTGTTAAAATACAATTACCAGGCCAGCACTAATGAGAGTTTGAAATGATAATACACAATAAAGAAGGTCACAACATCAAGCAGACATAGCACCACAAGGTTGTTGTTCAATACTGGAAGCAAAACAAACACAGCCCACATGAAACTCTGTTAAGAGACCTCCATATTTTGCTACGAGTGAATAGCTACTAAAATAACATAGAAAAGTAGCTTTTTGTGTAGAGTTTATTTCTCTTAAATCACAAGTCTTTAAGTATATAAAGCTTTGTTCACCCAGTGGGTTTGGGAAGTTGGTTTTTCTCCCTCAAGTTAAGTATTTTTCAAATGACACACCCATGAGCACATTTACATTAGAGCAACGCGGAGTTTCCACCGATACAGCCCAGCTCCCACGTTTTTAACGTTAATCCCGGGTGTGTCCCGCTTATAAAATGCTATAAAGTGCTATAAGCAGCATTAAAAGACTTAGCAAAGTAAGAGACTGAGAATGAAGCATCTTTCGCATCAATGGGACGCTGCCTTCAGCCGGTGGAGGGTACACACAGCAGGCTGAGCGTCAACAGCGGAGTAAAGCTCCTAATTAGGTTTTGGAACAGCCACCACGTAGCCAGGCAGTGATGGTGCTCCCTAAAGCCGGCGCTCCGCTGCACCCTTCGGCCGAACCCCGTCAGCCGTGCCCCCCAGGTGCCCGTCCGTGCCCCGCACTCACCTGCGGACGCCTCGGGGCGGTGGAGCCGGGAGTGCACGGGGATGCGAGAGAGCCGTCCGTCCATGGCGGCGGCGCTCCCCTCAGCAGTTCAAACTGCACCGGGCCGGGGCGGTTGGGCGGGCCCGCGCATGCGCGGGGGCGCGGCGCAGGGAGCTATCGCTCGGGGCGGGTGGCGCGCGCGAGCGGGGATCGAGGGCGCGGGGGCGCGCGCGCCGCTTCTCGCTCGCGCCCCGTCACTTTCGCGCCCCTTCTGCCTCGCGCCCCTTCTGCCTCGCGCCCCTTCTGCCTCGCGCCCCCTCCCTCAGAGGAGGCGTTGGCCGCCGTTACGGGGGCAACGGCCGCGCGCGAGGCTCCTGCCCTCAGGAGAGGCGGAGCGCAGTTCCTTCCTTCCTGTGCTGCTTCCCACTGCCTCTCATTGCCTCACCCTGGGAGGTTTGGGCACTCGAGGCCCGAAGATCAAGGGGTTTGTGGCCGTCTATGCGGACGTGTAGGAGTCAAAAGCTGTGAGGGTGCCGGTGCTGCTGGTGTGTGAGGTACTAAAATTGCCCTCTAATGCCGCAGGGTGAAATGAGGCATCTGTATAAAATGTTTCCCGAGTTAAAGACATTTTTGCAGTGTTTGCTAACATGGTTTTCTTAATGGGTGGGCAATCTCTCTCGATAGCAAAGGGGAGCAGCTCCTTGAGGAGGATGCTGCAGTTCCAGCCTGGGGGTGGCTTTGGCTGCCTAAATACCCACCTGAACATTCGCTATTACAGTTTCAGGGTAAAACCCTAAAACTGAAACATGAAAAATACAGAACCACGCCACTGACATGTTTGACATGTTTCAAACTCTGGTATTACCTTTAAAAGTCCATGTCCCTAATGGATATCAGGGATTTGCTGTGGGTCTCCCACAGCGCAGGAACAACTTGGGGATGTCAGAAGAATAAGTATTTTAAAGATGTATACTTCCTTTTGGAAAATATATTGGGCACTTAAAAGATGAATAAGCACAGTGCTCTTGGTGACAATGAAGCATCACACAGATTTTAGGAAAGGTTGTTATAAGCATTTATTGTATGTCAACTTTTAGAGAGAATGTTTTATTTTTCAACAAATAAGGGCAAATAAATGTTTGTTCCTGATAGTGGGGGAAAAACCCTAAAATTCAAGATTCACCAGATATGTGACTTTTAAAAAGTTGCATGTTTGAGGGGAATGCCTTGAGTGGAAACGCTCTGTAAAGAGGACACAACAAGGCACGTGAGTCTGGGGGGACAAGGACTTAATCCCTCAAGGGGGAAATTTACACTGAAAATCTTTGGCAGTATTAAAATTCCTTCAGATAAACAGAAGCTTTTACTGGAAATAGATTTGGGCTGGATTGTGCAGCCTCTTCCATGGTCAGAAAGAGGCTGTGTCAACTCAGAAGTCTTGACGGGACTTTTTATAATATCTGAGCTATTTTGCTGGGGTCTGTAGATCTGGACTTTGCATAAAATAGAAAATGAAATACTTTATTTTTTATTATTCACAATACACTTCACTTGATACCTAGATTTTGAGTAGTTCAGTTTTGGAATTTTTAATTTTTTTTTTTTTTTTTTTAACATGAGCTCTCTTTCTCTGTCTTTGAATACCTGGGGAGCTTTGCCTCATTATTTTTCTCAAGCAAGCAAAACCTAATCACCTTGTAGGAAATGACAAACCAGGTTTACTCGGTAAGTCCTGTGAACAGCTGTGAGCATGGCACCAGACACTGGAAGTCAAAGGGCTTTGTAGTCCATCACGATGGCTCTCACATCCTCTCACTGGCATCAGATCTGCTGATTCCTGTGAAAACACACATTTTGCACAGCTGAAATACTAAGAAATAGTCTCAGTCTCAGCTCTAGGAGAGGTGGGAGGAAAAAATTGATATTTACAGCTCTAAGGACATTCAGGCTTCCCCTCTCCCTAGCAGCAGCTTTGCTTTCTGCGAGGTCTCAGCTGTTGTAACCGGAACTTTGTGCACTGGATCGTTTGATCCAAACATCAGGCATGTCTGGCTGGCTGTTGGGCAGCACGACCGGCCCTTCGTTCCCCAATCCAAACCGATTTTTCCACGAAGAGCTGTTCTGCTGTGATGCAGCTGGAGAGACATCAAAGACAGTCTCCCTCAGGTCCAGCCGCAGGGTATCTCTCTTCCCGTTCAGGTAACCTCGCTCTGCGTTCCCGTAGGAGTCAGACAGCTCTAAGGCATCGGGACAGGAACTGGCTGATTCAGCGAGCTTCAGGCCTTGCTCGAAATCGCTGATTGATGTCTCGCTGGAGATGTTGAGCATATCAAAAGAGCTGCCAAGAGAACAAAGGCATCTGTGAATTTTGTAGATGTCAGCAGCAGGGAGAGGGCTGTGGTCTGAGGTATAATCTGACTGCTGCTGGGCAGTGTCACTGGAGCACTGGGATTTATTGAGCTGCCCTTCTTCTTTCATGCCAGCTGGCTGGGTTTGGTCCAGCCCAGACCCGTCCCATGCTTTCAGACCATACTTTCGACAGCGACAATCTCGGCAGAGTCTCTCCCTGTGAATTTCTGTTTCTGAGGTGCTGTGCTTGTAAGGAGAGGAAGTTTGCAAGGCGGGACACTGGCACAGGCTGACCTGCTGGTCTCCGAGGGTGTCCTGCAGACTCTGTCTGTCTCTTTCCAGGGAGGGGTGCGTTCCCACTCGAGGGCATCTGTTGTCTTCAACTTGTATGTCTTCAGAGAGCACAGAGGGCCGGTTGGACAGCTTGCTTGTGGAAGTGCTGTTGTCAAAACTGTCGCTGAGTTTCCTGGACAAGGGTTGGAGCTCATATTGCTCGTTTGCAGTGTTGGACTCCTGGACCTTCCGCAACCGGTTTTGCTTCTCGCTGCCCCCACAGGCAAAGTTTCCATTCGGCCCGGAGTCATCAGAGTAGTCTTTCATGGTGTGGGCACAAGGCCAAAGGATCTGCCCGCAATTCTTCTCCGGGCCGAAGAAGCAGCAGAGCGACTGGAAGAAGAGGCTGGCAAACCCACAGCTGATACAATTGATCATCATGATGAATATGCCCAGCTTCCTGTATGCCAGGACCGTGGCAGGCAACATAATGACCCCTGCAGAGAAGAGAGCAGAAGCTGCCATGGCTGTGGCACAGCTCATCTGCTTCAGGGAAAAGGCCACTCGGCTCAGGCGGTCGGAATGGGGGCACAGGTGATAGGAGATGCAGTAGTTGACAGTGAAGTCAACAGAGAGACCTACTGCAGCTGAAATGAAGAGAGACTCCACTGCATTGAGCTGCCACTCCAGGAGGACCAAAAGGCCAGTGGTTACCAGGACGGTGCCTGCAATGGCAGTAACGGAGAAAATGCTAAGGAGAACGTTCCAGGTCGTGAGCAGCAGCACCACAAAGGAAACGGCTATGGAGAGCCCCATGACCACCATGGTTTCTGTGCTGAGACTGTGCTGGAGGTTGTACAGCTCTAGTTTACTGGTAAACCATCCGTTCTGAAGCCCCACGGGGGCAGTTTTCATTTCCTCTGTTATCCAGAGGTTGATTTCCTCATAGAATTGTTTGGCTCTGCTGTAGTTGAAGGTGTAGTGATAGACAGTTTGAAACTGCAGCACTAAGGCAGCGACATTTCCCTCCCCATCAAACCTGAGGCCCATATCAGACGTTTCTGCCCCTTCCCTGCCCTCTTCCAGGAGCATCATTTTGATGCAGTGCAGGAAGACTTCGCTTCTGTAAGGGAAGGAGAACTGGTTACAGCAAAGGTTGAAGCTGTGGTCTCGCTGGGAGCACTGACGACTGTTCATCCACCTGAGGAACTCCTCCATGAAGCACACAGTAGACTTCTGTTCTGCATCAGGGTAATAGAAAGTTTTGTTCTTCACTTTTTGGCAGAATTCGAGGAGCCACTTCTGGGAATCGGGGTTTTGGATGGTGAAGGTGGTGTCTGTCACTAGGGTGCCGTTGCTTTTTGGATTGAAATGGTCTCCGTTATCCACGGGCAGAATGCCCCAGACTATGGTGACAGGCATACGCTGCCCTTCTCCGTGCTCCAGCCTCTCAAACATGAACTGGTGGCAGTACTCGGAATCGTACCTCTCAAAGGGATGGCTCAGCCTGAACACTTGGATGGACGATGTCTCCAGAGTTGGGAGTTTGAGTTTGGGGTTGGAACAGGAAATGTAGGCACCTCCTATGGCTAAGGCAGCAAACCAGCAGATCCAGATGTACCGAAACTTGATGACCCCACAAGGCAGAAGCTTTTCAAAGAGCAGCTTGGAGGTTTCAGACAGCGTGTTCTGGAGAGCCCGGAGGATGTAATGGACGGAGAGAGCGACTCTCTTGTGGCTGCTGTTGTTCCAGTAGGCTTCTGGCTTGTAAACGCAGGTCGTTGCAATGTAGCGCTCGTAGAGCACGGCCGAAGAGGGCAGCCAGGTCATCATGAAAACCAGGTTCACCAGCACCGAGGTGCCCATGTAGACAGCGAAGCAGCGGATGGCTGTGATGTTGCTGATGTAGCTGGCATAGAAGGCAGCACCAGTTGTGAAGCACGAGGCCAGCATGAGATAGGCAAAATGGTGCATGGTTTGACTCACCCACTGAGCAAGCCCAGCAGAAGGGTTCTGGCTCTTGCTGAGGTTCCACAGGTCGAAGAAGACAAAAGTGTGGTTGGCACAAATGCTGCTGAGAATGATGACTGCTGTCAGGTTTACAAAAGGGAAATAGGTGAATCTGAAGGCCACCTTGTACAAGAAGTAGGAGATCATCAAAGAACTGACAACAGCAAGCAGGACCATCAAGGTAATAAATACTGAGCGTAAATAAAAAGAAATGCTTAGAAAAATAGCTAATATTGCCAGGACTGGATACTTAGTATCCAGTAAAAGGTAGTGCTGGAATAGTTTCTGTTTAAGGCCCAGGTCCATTCCAGTGATAGACGTGTAGTTATCAAACAGATCCCAGGTTTCAAGGTTGTCTAAGTAGATCCCCATCATAGATGCACCTTTTCTTGTAGGCAGGAAAAGCAGGCTGTATTTGAGAGAGGGCACTTGGTACTCCATTGTCTGGGGACTGAGAAAGTCCCTGTCAACCAAGAAGTGAAGCAGTTGGTAGATGGCATTGAAGCGAGTGCATTTTTCTGGGACTTGGGCACACTGAGAGTGTTTCTGTCTGACAGCCTCGGGGCCTATGCAGGATGGAGTGAGGACACCTCGGTGGTAGTCTGGAGCACAGGCACGGAGCAGGGCCAGGGTGTGGGAGATGTCTCCTTGGGTTATCTCCAGACATGAAGACCTGTTGTACAGGACAGCAATGTAGTTCCCCAGGGACCAGCTCGGGCAGCATTCGTTGGCTTCAGTGCGCTGGCAGAGGTCTCTAAAATGCACATGTGAGCGTATCTGAAAAACATGAGGGGGCATCAGGTCAGACCCTCTCTTGCAGCCTCAGTGTTTCTTACTTACTCACAGGGAGTCACATCCATCCTCCTGTCCTGTCCTATCCTCTCCTCTCCACTCCGCTCCTCTCCTTTTTCCCCTTTCCCCTTTATCCAAGGTGTACCACCCATCCCTGGCCATCCTCCCAGGGACAAGTCCCAAACTTCAACGTTTTGGAAAATTGGTAGCCTTTTGCAAAAATTAAACCCTGTCCATTATTTATATTTTATAACTGCAGATTTGAAAATTTGGCTCCTATAGCAAATATAGCTCATCCAATTAAACTTCCCACTTGTAAAACTTGCCGCCAGTCTCCAAGCTGGTAGCTCAATTTCTGTAATTATGTTCTGCTGCCCAAAATCCTCAGCTTCTGATGGACACCTTTGGCTTCTGGACCAGCTCCTGTTCAGTCTCCATTTATTCTTGTTTAATTTGCTACTGGCAGGTGAGATCATCCCTATACTGCCAAGTAGGTGAAATGTTTTGGAATCCTCCAGGTGAAACCTGTTGCATAGCTGTTTTTTGTCTGGCATCCTCTCAGCAAGACATCAAAGATTGCAGCAGACAGAAAAGAGACAGCCTGTACATGTGTTCTTCCTGCCATCACTGACCTTGTCTTGTTCCATTTGACACATAGACTGAATTGCTTGCAAGTTCCATAAGCTCCCAGCAGTTGTGGACATAAATACCAGCTGGGAATAGCTCTTTTCTGAAATAAAGAAGAAGATAGAAAATCATAAAAGGATTAGGTAATGAAGATGAATCAGCCAGCCTGTTTGGAGTAGACTCTGTCTTCAGAGAAAAAAGAAATATGTGTATCTGTCCATAGGACTGCTCTGGAGGGCTCCCTGGAGGGAAGCAGGTCACAAGACAGTAGTGAGCATGTGCCTTGTGTGACCTCACCCCTGGCCCTTGAAATTGGTCAGCACCATCAGGGCATTTTCAAAATCAAATGTCAGCTTGCCTTTAGTGACTGCTGGCATCTGGCTCTACATCCCTGGAACAAGGGAGGAGCTTGAGCTCAGCCAAAAACCCCCAAGGACCTGTGGGTTTGGTGTGCGACTTGTTTCAGAGGTGAATAGAAGGCAGGAAAAAGAATAAAAATATCTTCATGCTGTCCCTCTTCTTTCTACCTACTAGTGCCCATTTTGGGACAAATTTGGGGGGTGTTGGAGTTTTCTCCAGATTTTTCTGCCATGTACATTTTTCTCTCCAGATTTTACTGCCATGTACATTTTTTCAAGAAGAAAAGAAGGAAGGAACAGAGAGGGAGAGGGAGCAGACAAGAGAGAGGGAGCAGACAGCAAGCAGGGCATACATTGTTTTTTCAGTGTTCACTTTTGATATGGGTAAATGGTGAAAACATTGGTCCTTTAATGTGTGCTTTCAAGGTGTATTTCTAAAGGGAAAACAAGAAGTATGGCAAAGAGTTAAGAAGGAGAAACAACTCTTCAGAATTTCTGAACCAGCCTTTTCTGAGCAATGAGATATGAAGTGCTGGGAGGGCACTGTCAGAACTCTCACAGGTGGAATTGTACACACTTCTTGCTTAGAGCAAATTCAGAGTATTCCCTGTGTCCTGAGCTCTGACAGTTCTGTCAATTGAGTTCTGGGTCTGCAGTATTTACTACCTCATCAAGATTTCAGTCACCTGGGGGACCACAGAAGAATCCATCTGCTCCATAGATGGTTTCCACCATTCTCCGTGTCCTCGCTGCTTGTTCTCCCTGAGCAGCCTTCTGTCCTCTGCCAATGCCAAGGTCATCATAGCTAGCAAGAGGGCAGATTATTGTTAATAACTATGATTATTAACAAGAGAGTGTCTGGCTGGGAGTTACATTCACTGACAATGCTCTGGTGCCAGACACAGCAACAGGGAGCCTAAATCCATTGCAGGCACATGGACTTCAAACCCTCCAATGCCTCGGTTGCTTTTAAGCATAGGATGTATGGAATTCACATAGATATTTTGAAATATTGAATATGTGACTTTACTACCAACATGTTCCTCAAATCCCCCAAAGCAAGCTCAAATACCTTTTCTTCTTGGCATAGGGAGAAAAGGAAAGGGTCTTCTTGTAGCCTGTATGGCTCTCGATATTCCTCCACACAATAAGCTTCCTGCCAATGTCAGTGTCCCGTGGCTCGAAACCCTGCACCAAGGAAAAGGCCTTTGTCACAGCTCCACTTCAGCTCAGCTGTCCTTAGGTCTCCTCCAACACATGGAAACTGTATGACACTATTATTGCATCTTGGAGAGATACTCTAATTGAACTTTCCCTGGAAATACTGCATCCCAGAAATAAGAGAAAAAATATGAACCTTTTCCCTCTCCCTTTTCCCTTTTCCCTTTTCCCTTTTCCCTTTCCCTTTCCCTTTCCCTTTCCCTTTCCCTTTCCCTTTCCCCTCCCCTTCTCTTTCCCTTCCCATCAACAATGGCTACAATTATCTCTCCCTGATCTCCTAAGAATTTCTCTTTAAGTGTAGTAGTTCCTTACAGAAACGGCACTGATTTTCCTTTTTGTGGACAAACTCTAGTGTATTCTTATTTTCTCAAGATTCCTTCATGAACCAGAGGCAGGGATGATTTTAAGGAATGTGGCATTCCTCATGGAAAACGTTCCATGTGCATAGTGCTCAGAACAGGGCATGCTCTCCAAAAGCCTCATGCACAGACTATAGGAGTCAAAGCCAGCTCCTCTATCCGGTCTCTGCCAAGCCTAGCTATTCTCTGTGGGCAATCCCAGCCTTCCAGCCTTGGAAAGGGTGCAAAGGGAGCAATCCCAGTTTGTGTTGGCAGTGTCTCCACACTGGAGTGAGGGCACTGGTGGGAGTGCACAGCATGGCTGAGGGATGAGCATGGGCTGTGTTCTTGCTGTGTGTCAGGGGCAGCTTTGCAGGACTGGCACATTCTGCTCATCTTGGAGGGATATCACTGGTTGGGCATGGATTTTCCTTACATTCCCATTGATCCCTCAGCTGTAGGGACTTACCATTAGGGGCTCTGAAAAGTCAGGCAGATTCCCGACCAGCAGCCCAGCCACGGTGCAGATCGCCGCTGCCACGGAGCACAGCACCAGCACGGCCAGCGGCCACTCCGCGATCAGCTGCGAGTAACTGCAGTCAACAGGAGGAGAAAAAATGCAGCTGGTAAGATGCTTCTGCTCTGAGCACAAAACCTGCTGTTGAGCCAATGAGCTGTGAGTAACAGGAAGGAAAAAATCAGGGTCTCTGGTTTGCACAGTAATTTACTGTGAAGCTTGGAGGCTCTAGTGCAGCTATTAATGAACATATTACACCTCTAACTGGATATTTGCAGGCAGCTCTAATTAACTCGGGTAATTACATTTTGCCTCTCTGCATTTTCCAGCTTTTTCAATCAGAAATAATAAAAGCCAGACTCTTGTGTCCTCGAGCAAAATGAAGCTTTAAACATTTAAGTTCAAAGATTGCATTTAGAAAGAGCCTCTTAATTTCCCCCACATTGTGCAATGTCAGCTGGTGGCTGCAACAGTTTAGGCTACAATTTCCAAACTGGACCCTGAGAAATCTTTGGATAATTCTGAAAGAGTCCCTGAAGGTAACTGACCCGAGCAAGCCCACTGTCATTGGTCTAAATTCATGTATTTAGACACTGCTCTAAATTAATATGTATTCACAGAATACATTCCATTTTAATGATGTACCACAAAATTTTGATGACATCAAAACTCTTCGAGGGAAGCAGCTTACTTTGGCCCGAGTATTATTTGCCAGTTACTTTTGTTTTTAAGGAGCTCATGTAAAATTTTCTATCCAAATTCTGTTTTTCCTTTGGGACAAACTGTCTTCCATATAGGATGATCTATGAAGTTACTCTCAGACATTTTTTACCAGTGCAGGTTTTACTGTGTCAAGATTTTTGTCTTCCTCAGAAATATCAGTTGAGATGTAAGATAGCAGAATGGGTTCCTGCTCTGGTTTGGCAGGTTGGTTCTTTTGTGTTCTGATGTACTTCTGAAATATAAGAAATTCTTTGTTCAAAAATAGCTGACAAATATTTATGAAGGGAAGTGAAATAGTTATGAACTTTGTTTGAGATGGAATGTTTCTCCTTGCCTGCTCTTTTGCCCCTTTTGCCTGGGACTCCACCACAGCTATTTCATAATTAGAAGTCATCACAAGCACTTCAAACAGCTTTTCACGTGACTTTTGATTTTTTTTTTTTGCCTTTTTTTTTTTTCTATTTACAATTGCCCTATCAAGATTGTTTTCATATACAAAGTCTTTACTATAAAAATTAACAAAACTGCTCTTTACTCATTAGAGTACCTAATTTCTGGAGGCTGTTTTGGATATTTCCATGTCCAATTACCAGGAAAAAAAGAACAAAAAAAATCAGCTGCAGTTGTTGATGACAGAAGGTGCTTATCCAAACCATCCAGAAGCAATAGTTTACAAAAGAAGTAGAAAGCAATGAAATTAGCAAATTATTTTAATTTTGATAAATGTATTTAAAATTTTTTGTCTTTTGAAAAGATGAGTTCATTTCATGGATGGGCTCTTTTCCTTATTGCTCCTCTGGTAGGACAAGTTGGATTAATCTTGCACACACACACACACACACATATATGTACATACACACACAGAGACACATATAGAATTATTTTATATATATATATATATAAAGCTACTGTATGGGTTAGAGCCAGGCACCTGCCCAAGAACAGCTACTGAGACAGTGTTACTGTTCATTAATGCAGCTTAAATTGATCTCACAAGCAAATGGAGATTTTTCCAAGGGGTGGAAAGCCCCAGGAGCGCTGACCTCGCCTCTGGAGCCAGGCCTGCTGGGATGTCACCAGCAGTAGCACTCTGCTTCTCCTAGTAGCAGGACAGGAGAGCACTGATTACAGGGTACAAGGACAGGAAGTTTTTGCTGTTAAACATACCTTTTTGGCATCCTGAAAGCTTTGTCATGTCTGCAGACAGAAAGGAAAAAAGATGTGTTCATTTATTATTTTCCTGGGAAGCCCAGTGCTGGGCTGATCCCTGAGCAGGTTAACCCTTGCAGCACTATAATCACCAAGGTGAGCCAGTGCTGACACAGTTCTGTCACTGTGTGAATTAGTTTCATGAATAATAGAGCCTTTTCCTCTCCCAATTTAACCTAACAGGATGGGAAGCCATGTAGTCACTCCTCAATTTGTCCCACTCAGAAAACCCTCCAGAGAGTACTGGACATTAGCAATGCAGTCCTATAGAAATCCCATTGCAGATCTCATCCATTAAAATCTATCTAGTTTAAATGCTTTTCCTGCACTTCCTAAAGTGTTTCTTGATAAAAGCAAACCTCTTTTTCAAATTGCATGAGCTGGGCTAGCAGCAACTATAGATAGTTTTTATTTTCTGTTTAGCTCATCTCACCAAAAAGGTGACTCTCATTTGTTTCCTGGGTCCCTCCAAAGACTGTCTTTTCAGGCTATAAGAGCAGAAAGCCTGTGGAGTTGCTAAAAATATTTTATTTGGATTTTCTTCATAGAGGAGCATTTGTCACTCCTACTTGAAGGACTCTAAAGAGAGGAAATAAAGAAGCCTTCCTCAGGGGATCCAAAGTTTGTTAATGAATCCCTGAGGACAAGCCTTCCACCAGCATCCTGTCAGAAAATGTGCATCTTGTTGGGTCAGCTATCTCAAGGACCTTTTGTTCTGCTCTCTCTTTCTGCACTGAAACGTCCTCTTGAAACATGCCCCAGTCTGGCATGGCCCTGGCTTGGTCACAGCTTCCAGAGAACTGCTCCCACCTCCTTCCGCAGCTGTGCCAGGCTCTGCTCAGCCAGTGCTCCCTCTTCCTCTCACCCTCCTACACTCCTGCTTGAACTGGGAGAAGGTCCTGCTGCACTCCAATATCTGTGTTGGGCAGATAACTCCATCCAACAGCCAACTGGGGACCTTGAGGCAGCTCAGCTTTCCTAGCCTTGTTATGAGAGGGAGAAATGGAAAAGCAGTAGGGGAGAGCTCCCCATGGCAGATTCACTCCGGGTGGCTCATGTAATAAATGATTCTGTGTTTCGCTCGTCACACTAATGCTCTGTAGATTCGGGACAGAGAGGAGCAGAGCAAAAGCCTCCCCAGATTATCAAAGCGAGGACTCTCTCCAGCAGTACACTGCCCATCCTGTGCTAATTCCCTCACAATAGCTCTTCAAGCAGATTTGCTTGGATTAAAAACCTCATTCTGGCATTATTATGTTATCACTTTTCTGACTGCTGGTGCTGCACACTCTGCCAGGGATTTACAATCCAGCTGTGCTTCCTACTTAAATAACCTGTTACAGAGGACGTGGTTGGCAATTTTGTTGATAGCATATGAGTGAAAAAGGATCCAGAAAAAGGATCCAGGAAAACGATTTGGATAAAGGACCCAGGCTTCTTTGACTGCAGTTCCTCTACACAAACACAAGCAAATTAAATCCTGTGTAAATGGCTGGAAAATGAGACTCTAAAGGGCTTTTGTGCCTAACACTGCAATGCTGTACACAGGCAAGAAAGGAATCCTTTGCCATCTTTATCAGGATTCAGTGGCTACGGCTATAGCAGTGAAGGGATCATGATCTCTTGTGACAAGAGTGGACCCTAAAAGGCACGCTCAGGAGGAAGGATGGTGCTGGCTGGAAGGAGCAGAGGTTGTAGCTCAGGCTGTTGTTACCCAGGCACTGCACACCAGTGGATTCTCTCATGGACAACAAAGAATTCATACACTGGTTGCTGCCCAACCTGGAAAGCCAAATAATGTTCTGCCCTTTTGTATCTCTCACTGCTCAGCTGTAGCCAGCCCTTATTACCCTCTGCTGCCACTCCCTTCCAGCACTGGCAGCAGCTTCTGTGGGGGCAGGAAAAGAATGAACTCTGTTCCCATCACTGAGAACTCTGCCAAGATAAAGGATGGCAGCTGGGTGGCTTGGAGTGCAAAGGGAGAAAATACAAAGGTAAAGGAAGATGGGCATATTTACAGCTGCATGACCTAGGAGTGACTGATTGACCTTGGCTTTAGCCAGCCACTCCCTTGAGAAGGAAATCCCACCTCTCCTTGGCATGGGAATGGCAGTTCTCTACGCCCACACAGAGATGGAGAGCAAACTGGATCCTTCCACGTGTTTTGTTTTTGGAGCAGCTGCTGCCCCGAGCTGAAGAGCAAACCCATGTTTCATCCATCACAGCTCAGACCCTGCTCATCCTTCCCACTTCCCCCCACCAAGTCTGGAAGATGCTCTTTTGAGCCGCCCTCTGTGTGCCTCTTACCTGACTGTGACGACATGATGTTGCACCGGCCGCCGCTGCCCAGGGGACCACTGCTTCCAGGGCGTTTCTGAGGCCTCGTGGTGGGAAGCTGGCACAAGATCACCACTGGAAAGGTGGGAACACAGCACGGGCCTCTCGCCATGCCCAGGGAGCGAGGGCAGGCCGTAGCTGCCTCGGGACTCCTCCTGGTTGCAGGGGTAATATGGGTGCTGCTGCTGTGAGTCCTGTGAGCTTGATGGCACCTGGCCATTGGACTGGGTAGAGACCGGCCCAAGCGTGTGGCTGGAGGAGGGCAAGTTGTCTTCGCCCAGCCCAGGGGATGCAGGAATGGGGCAGTGATGGACCGGGCAGATTTTTTCCCAGGAAGTGCCACTGTAGCTCAGCTCAGCATTCCCAATCTCTGGCATGGCAAGGCAGGTCTGGCAAGGTCCTGCATTTTGTTTTTCCCTATGAGAGAAATGAAGGGAAAGGTAAATTGGGAGAGGTTGAAAGGCTGTGCTGGGGAGTTGCATCCCAAGAACTGGAGACGCTCACAGACCTCCCACATAACACAAATGTCAAACCTCACCCACTGTATCCTGTACCAGGAGTCAGCCTAAGGGCTGAACTGGATTATGCTTTTCATAAAGCCATCCATGACTCATTCAGGGATCCCAAGTGTTGGAGAATCCTGTAATCCATCCTTTGTGTGTGTTGCTCCAAAAGTTTGAAAAATTGGGTAATATCCCACCCAAAAATTCTCCAGGATATTTCATTGTGGCAGGGGCTCTTAACTTAGGACCGAGAGAGATTACAGAGATCTGGACAAACAGAAACCAAAGGAATCTGCATGTGAAGAAGCCACTCAATTATCTGCACTCCTTGGGAGGATTAATTAGTGTGATTGCTCTGCAGGAGGACTGGCACTGCTCCATGTTGGGTCAGCAGGAGAGTGAGTCATCCCTGGCACTGACACAGCTGTGCAGTGAACCTGAGGGCTGTGACATCTAACTGTGCCTTCAGCCTCCAGCCTGGCACATTCCTTAATGGCTTCCATGTCCTGCATGCTCCACTGGGCTCTTCAGGAACTTTTTAGACACATATCTCCCAAAGATGACAGCAACAAATCTTATTTGTCTTACATTGTAGGAAGGGGATGGACTGGGATCTCTATAGATCCTTTGAAACTTGACTGTCCTCAAGCTGCTGAATTTACTTAGACAAAACATTGCTTGCAGACTCCAGTTCCCAAGTAATGAGGTGTCTGCAGGATACACTTTATTCTCTCCAAGGAATTTAAAACATTATTTCATTCCTATAGTTTTTGATTTATGGAGCCTGAGAAATTTTGCTAGCTTGGAGAAAGTTTGAATAATACTTTGAGGGGTTGCTTAGTCTGTGTGACACCAAAAACCCCTTCACACACAATCGACTGAGGTCCTTCTGACCCCAAAAATGCTTTAGGAATTACTGTCTCAAGAAGATGCAAACACCAGCAGTTTCTGGTCCTTGTTCAGAGCACGTGCCATGGTCTCTTTCAGCTGAATTATGTGTCTTGCTGCAGTTCCTGGCATCCAGGATTAAATAGGACGAACAGTCCAGGCCAGCCAGAATCACAAAGTGTCTCAAGTCATCAAAGAATTATGAGGGTTTGAGCAAGACTGCAGTGAGATGAACTTTAGCCTGAGGCACCTGGTGTGATGCGGGAAAAAAGATAAAAAGTTGGGGAAAGGATGTTTTTCTTAATTTTTAGAGTCTCTCTTATTAATTTTTCTCACAGCCTTGGAAAAGGGCAGAATTTTAGTGATTACATGTCTCTGGAATTGCACCCAAAGTTAACTGGCATGAGATTATCAAAGACAAAAGAATCTGGGGAATACTATTAGCTCAGTATTGCTTGAAAATTGTTATTTTTTCCAGAAAGCGGGACATTTTGGCTTTGGCAGTCTGTGCTGTGTATTTTCCAACATCAGCTGAGTTTATCGACACTGATAAACTATATTTCATGACTGTACAAAATGGGCTTATTTCGTTAAAATCATTACAGCAGAGTCATGTTTGTGGTAGTAGTTACACCAGTGGATACTCATGGCACAGGCATCACAAGTAGCTTCACTTGCACACTGTACCAGTCCAGGGACCAGTAACAGAGAAATCTTGCCTGATTAAGCACCATCCAATGTTACATTTAGTTTCTAAGCCTAAAGAAAGCTGCAGCAGTTACAGACACAGATAGCACATTCCTGGGTCCTGACTTCAGAAGCCATAATTGATGTCCAAATGCAAAGTAGCTGGAAAGAAGTCAGTGTCTGTGCTGAAGCAGGTGCCAGAAAACCAGCAGACAGGTGTGTGCACACACCTTATCTCACCTCAGTGAGATAAGGTTGAGATAAGGCTGTCCCCAGCAGTTCCAGGGCTCATTTGCCTCTAAGCTGCAATCAAGGTACTGGTAAGACTTGAGCTGGTTCAATACAGCAGGAGGGAGAGCAGCTGGCAATGCAGAAGCTCCTGAACTGTGACAGTGATATCCCAGTCACCCACAGAACTTGTCAAATAACATCAACAATAGGCTTGAAGTCCTTGCTGTCCTGTCCCAGGTGGATTAGCGACAGGATTACCTGGCCTTTCAAGCGTGTGATTTGTGTTAGAGCTCTGCGTAAAGGTAGTTCACAACAGGAGACTCCACACTTGTCATATATGAGATTACAAATGCAGTGCCAGCAAAGCTGCTCAAAAGATGCAATCTGAAATCTTGTTTGGGGTCCTTACAGCCTCATCAGAGCCGTCCCTGCAAGGAAGGGATTCAGATGCTGCACGGGCCAGGAGCGCTGCAGACAGACCAGGGAAAGATTAGGGTCTGTGGCAGTCAACACATAAAATTACACCTTCAATTAGCCATTGCACTTCTCTTCTAATTATACAGGCAACCTGATGGGAGGATGCTAAACCACCATGTCCCCTAAAGTGCTGGTGAGCTGCAGGGGCAGAAGTTGTTTGGGACAGCTGAGCTGGAGGGTCCCTCAAGCCACACTCTCAAGCTTTAAGTGTAAATCATCCCGCTCTTCCCATGTGTCCAGTGACTTGTTTGTGGTTTGTAGTTTTGTACTGCGGGGAGTTTTCATCAGAGGGCTGAGGTCATGGTAGTGTTATGCTTTGACAAGGTCTAGATCTTTTCTGACTCCCTTTTGGTTGTCTCTGAGTTACTCTTTTTCCTCGACCTTGATCCCCTTGTTTTTCCTAGTTTTTGCACACTTCAAATAGGTGATGCCCTCCTACAGTGCATAATTCATAAAGACACTGCCGCACTGACATCTTGTGTTTTGGTGTTCCTACACCTGTACTATATTTCCAATCTTGTTTTTCTTTTTCAAAGGAAAAGCAAAATTCTTATCCCTTTAAACTACTGTATCTGCACAGTAATCTGGGACCAGAGGCTTTTCATGTCTTAATTAGCCTGTCTGCCTCATCTGAGGGTATGTGACACTGGACAGAACAAAAGGGCTTTTACAAAATACACTTTGAATGTGATCAGGGAGAGGCAGGAGACCATGCGATGACAAATTCTTCCTCCATAAACCCCTCGGCTACAAAACCTCCTGGTGGGGAAAGCAGATGCCAAACTCTTGGATATCGCAGATTGCCTCCGGGTTTTCTGCACATACGTTGGTAACGCTGAGTCTAATATTTCACATGAAATCACACTCTCCTTGTTTACCATCTTTGCTGTGAAATGCTGTCAAGTTCTGCTCTTCCCCCGCGTGTCGTTTCCTAACTCAATCCCTGACCTGCTCAGTGACTTCAGATTCTGGAATAACTTTGGCAAATTTGGATCATTCACTCGTAACTTCTCTCCATTATCTCTTTCTCAGACTAAACAATTACAGCTCTGTCAGTCACCCTCCGGATATGAGTTCCCTTATGCTTATCCCTCTCCAACTCCATGACGATGTGACCTTGGCTATCCACAATCTCCAGGGAAACCTGGAGCTTGCAAATAATGATCGGTTTGGATAATCACTGCTGGCAGCTTGGCAGAGTTCGAGTCTTCACTTGCTGCTCTTCCAATTAGCTGTAGTGCTGGTGAGCTTAACCTTTGGTCTGCTGAGGTCTGCACCAGACACGTAGGCTGCTCCTTCGTTGCTTGAAACCATGTTGCTATTACTTTTCTGGGCCCTCAGGACCCTGAACTATGGTAGAAAAATGTTTCTGGGGATTTCTGATGTCTGTCTGCTGTCAGGCATGAGGAGAAGAGGGCAGAGCACCACACTGGACTCTGCTTGCCACACTGACACTGACAAAGACTTTTATTTTTAACATTCATTCCCACTCTGAACTGTGTCAGATATTTGATATCTTTGGGATTAAATGGGCAGAAATGGTATCTCGGCTGTAGAAAAGCCTACAGAGGCAGCTGACAGCCTCCATTTTCTTTTCCAGGCTCAGCTGGATGCAACCAGAGAGATGCTGGGAAAGGAGAAAAGAAGGGGTGTAAGGGAAGGGCTGGACTAGGGTTAACTGCTCCTCTCACCCACACCAGTGAGCTGTGTTGCTCTCACTGTTTGCTCCCCTGTCTCTTGCCCTGAGATGTCTAGACAGAATAATAATCAAATTTGTGGACCTGCCCAAGCCACTCTGAGTGCAGCAGTGCTTCTCTGAGATGAGTACCAGGGCACAAACACCCCACATTATGTGGGGGACCCAGCAAAAGGATTGGAGCTTCTTCCCACAAGGAAAGAGGAAAGAGAGGGTCAGGATTTCTAAGGAGACAGTTTTCTGCCATTCCAGGTCTGCAGGGTTGTGGAGCAGTGGTGGGATACAGGGTCTGTGGCAGGAGCCAAGAGCTGTATGCTGTCAGTCCACCCTCCTGGCAGGGATTATCTCCCTCTTCCAGAGACCAGCATCCCTCTGCCCCACAGAGAATGGCTGCAGGACCTGGCTTTAGGCTTTAGCTGCTCACTTGGCCCTAGCAGGGTGGTTTACTGGAAACATGCCATGTTGGCTTCTTGCTCCCAGCACATTCCCCTCAGGATGCTTTCGTTCTGCAGCACACAGAGCCGAGTTGGGTGGAGGAAGCTTTGCGGGCAGGGAAACAGTAGCATCTGGTCACCTTCCTTTTCCTAAGCCACTCCAGTTTTTGGTTCTCCCTGGTCTTACTGTCCCCCCAAAGCCATAGCAGCAGGAGGGCACATGAGGTTCTGAGAGGGTAATGGGCCAAAAATATTCAGCCTTTTGCAGGAAAGGCTCCTTTCTCTGTTTGCCTAATTCCACCCTCTTCACCAAACCCATTTCTATAAGCGCTGCTTTTTTTTTTTTTTTTCTAATAGATCATTTCCCCCTTTGCATACTAAAGAGAGGCTCAAGAAAGCCTCACTTTGCATATGAAAGATGGGAAACACCTACCAAGTGAATGGAGCTGTCTGATGCCTGACTCAAACTACAACTTCTCCTGTTGCCAGAGGAATCTCAAGGGGGAATAAAAACAAGGAGAAAAATGGCAGAAGTCTGTACCTTGCGTACAACCAGAGCCCTTTTTCATCATCAACCTTTGCTCAATTAGACATTAAGTGCCACAAAATTTCATTCATTAAAAAAAAAAAAGAAGCTAGTTTGATTTTCTTTCCCCTTTTTTTCCTTCCTCTAGAAAAGTTTTTGCATACCAGCTGTACAAGTGTTCCCAAATGAAAAAGAAATATGAATTCTTTCTGGATTAAATCCATGTGCTACAGGTCAGCTTCCATCTAGACTAATAGCTTTTTCCTGGAGAGCTGTAAATGACTTTTTAAGAATGTGCTTTTATAATGGAATTTAAATTTCTCTTTGAACATACCACCAGCAAAACTGCAGTGGAGCTCTTGAGAAAAAGAGTTTTTTTTCTTGTGTTTTCTAAGGAGATAAGAATGCCCTTTCTCTGGGATTAGGGAAGGGTTCATTGCATTTCACTGTCACCTCGTTATCTAGCTCCCTGTTGCCCTGACAGGGAGAGACAGGCACTCCTGAGCAATCCATCTCCTCCTCTGGCTGCGGCAAATCCTTGTGCACTGAACAATTCCTGCAGAGTTCTTTTGTTTCGCTTTTTCAGTCTAGCAGCAGGATCGTGCATACCCTTGAGAAGACCTACAGTTTTTTTGTTAGTGAGACTCCTGAGTATGTTAAATCATCATGAAAAATTAATGAGACTGCAAAACTCTGCTTCCCACGTAGTCTGCCAGGAAAAGTTTAGTTTTATAATCCTTTCCATTGACTCGTGCAAACAGCCTTACCTTTACACCAGGCAGCTGCTGCTGCTGCTGCTGTGGCTACAGGTGTGTGTGCTGGAATAGGAGGGCTCAAGATTCCCACCCAGCCTTCAGTGCCAGAACACCTCTGTCTGCACTGGGAAAATCATGTTTGCTAAGCCTTGTTTTAATGAATAAAAAAGTAAGGGAGATGGAAAGGGAAAGGAAAAGAAAATCCCCACCTAGGTGTCTCAGGCCGAAAGAGGCCAGAAGGAAGGTGGTGTTTTCTGACATCCGTGGTTTTTTGCTGATGAAGTGAGCATTGATGATGAAGAGCCTTGGCTAGGGCAGAGGGTGGAGACCACAGAGCTAAGACTGAGTGAGCAGCATGGGTGAAGTTCGAAATACACCTGTGTCAGGTGGCTTAACTCTCTGTAACTTACCTCTTGCAGGCTGCAGTGTTCATTTCAAGACCTGTCTGAATGGCCAAGGAGTACTCAGACAAGCAAAGAAAATGGCTCCAGCGACAGCTTGGCCCCCATTGAATGCATGAGGTCTAAACCAGTGCTGAGGGTTGCTGAAGACTGAGACCCACAGGCACGGCAGCCGGGACATCAGAGCTGTCTGACGAGCAGGGAGTGCCCTGTCAGTGCCCCCGGGCGGGTGGGGCTCCCTCAGCATGAATATCCTGTACCAGGCAGAAATGGAACCCTTGGGCTTTCAGAAAGGATTTGTGTGCTGCTGACCTCGGGGTGTACTCAGTCAAGCAGAATCTGAAGAGTTTAGGTCTGTTGCCCTGGTCTAACAAATGCCAATGTACTTGTGAATATGGGATGGCTCCTTGCCCGTGATTATGGGCTTGTTGATGTTTCCAGAAAATGTTGATGATTGTGTCTGCTAACCTGGCTTAAGACACCAGGTAAGGGAGCATATGGCGCAGGGGGATGAGGGATATGGGGGTTTATAGAGGAGATCTTTGGACTGAAACCCATGTTTGCCCACAGCTGAGTGCAATAAGGCTCTGTCTGAAACACGCTGAGCTTCCCAACAATAGCTCTCCGGTTGCTGCAGAAGGGAGAGCACACCATGTCGCAGGATCGAAACCTGCCCGGAGGCCAAACCAGGAAGCCCCCCTGGCACAACTAGATATGCATGGTGTTCCTGGCCGTAGGGCAGGAGTAACCAGGGCCCCGGCTGGGCAGCGCACATCGCCAGAGCCCGAATCGCGGGTGGGCAGCTGGGCAGGCAGCGAGGCACTCTATCTGCACCCCTGGTGGGAGGACGGGACACACCTCGGCGGGACTGGGGCGCCCTGGTCCCAGGAAAACCCGGTGACACCTACCACTTCCACTCACAGAACCGGGGGTGACGGCAGGGCGGCACTTCCCACCCGCCGGGGCACCGGCTCCGCGCCCCTGTCCCGATCCCGCAGCTCCTACCTGGGCGAGGCGGGGTCGCGACCGCGGCGCGTCCCCTCGGGCCGCGGCTCCCGGGGCGGCG
>VZRH01003876.1:170528-188463 GCA_013397555.1 Urocynchramus pylzowi
GGGGGGCACGGGGGCGCAGCCGCCGGCACCGGGAGAGCTGCGGGGGGAACTATGAGCCCCGGGGCCAGCCTGGCTATCGGGGATGGGGCTGAGCTTGTGGGTGCGGAACTGGAGCTCGGGGCACTGGGCATCCTTTGGGCGAAAATTCCCTCATACCCGCAGCTGGGCTCCTGCTTAGCCCGGGCTGGGAATGCTCCCAGAAGTGCTCCTGGCCCTGTGTGGCAGGTGCAGGGCAGCGTTTTGAATTGTTGGCTTTTAGAAGCATTAAATAGGTACATGATTTTTTGAAATAGATGGTAGGTTTGAAACAACCGAGTTGAAAGCATGGAGAACACAAGGAGGTCAGGCATATCTACCTCCTTGCAGGATCCTTTGGTCCTTGTCTATCCATACCATGACATTGCTCTGAGCTGGGTGGTAGCCACATGTGTCTCCTTGTGCATGGGGATAGCTTCCTGCAGAGCTGGTGGAATGTGGCTGCTCCTTCTGTAGCTGCTCTCATGCCAATAACCATGGCAATGACTTGTGTAGGAAGGGCTTGGGGCTTTCTCCTGGCTGTGTGTATGGCCATGGGAGTGACAGTGACCTTCTCTGCCTTGTCATCGTCCTATGTGTGGCTGCAGGGATGGCTATGACCTTCTCCTTCCTCGTAGCCATGTCTGTGGACCTCACTGTGACAGTGACCTTCTTTCTCATGAGAGTAGCATTCTTTTTGCTTCACACGTACAGAACAGCTGAAGCCAAAAGGGAAAGTATTAGAGCAGAGAGTATCCTATAACTTCCACTAATCCTCTAGCTGCTTAGAGTAAGCCCTTCCTGCCTTAATGACTTAAATGCCCGAGGCAGTTTAAAGAACAAAAAGTTTTTCCTAATGCCAGGGTGGGTGACTCTCTCCCACTGAAGGCTGACACCTCTCTGAACCCAGCAGGAGGGAGTTTCGAGGACAGGCTGTGGGCAGCACCTCTGGCCCAGTGTAGTGCTCTCTTCTGGGCTGGGCCACAGTTCTGAGCCTTAGCCACAGAAATGTCACTTGCCTGGTAGGATCAGATCCACTGCAAGGAGCAGCTCCAGAGCAGCTTGTATTGGTGTGGCCCAGCAGGAAAGACTGAAACCTGGTATCTGCTGAAAAGATTGGCTGGCATTAATGTGGTGACAAGGACATGGGTGATATTTTGTTTCCATTCTTTCCGATGCTAAATAATAATTCTTGCAACAGTAATGATATTAATAGAGCCATGGGAGTTGCAAGGATGGTGGGAATCAGCTGGATTCCAAACATCCCACCACTTCTGACAGACAGGCACATCTTACGGCTTTAGTTTGGCTCAGCTCGAGGTGCGAACTCCTTGTCTGGTAAGTGGGGGTGATCACGCTTCCTCACTCCCACAGCTTGGCAGGTTTCCTCTGTACTGCTGCAAGGTGTTCAACACATGGATTAATTATTTTTCATTGCCTTTAGCCAGGGGCTACAGCAGGGCTTGTGCTCCCAGCTGGCTGCAAAGCACTGCCCAAGGCAGGCAGCAGCATTGCCTACATCCCTCCTGGGGCTGCTGCTGCATGGCCAGGGCTGGGGGGACCAGCTGTGGTGGCCAAATCTGGGAATCCAGGAGTCCCTTACTTCAAACCTGCTTGGCTCTTGCCCCTGCAGTGCAGCAGAGGAGAAGCTGTCTCTCCCATCAGCTGGAAGCTGATGCTCTCCTTAATGTGTTGTGTCATTTGGAATATTGCCACTCTTTGACCTCCCTGTGCTTAGCCAGCTTGAGACTGGTGGAGCAGATCTCAGTGTCATTCTAGGGGAGGCATGTGCTGATCCCAAGATTTCCTCTCCTTAGAGAAACAACCTAAAGGTGAGCAGGAAGGACAAGTAAATGGGGTTCCCAAACTGTTTTAGGAGCTAGGTACATAAATGCTTCCCACAAGACAATTCCATCAAGATGTGAACATCCTAGATCCAAGGGAACTCTTTCTTTCACAGTGCCTGGCAAACCACGACGGGTAAGCCAGCAGGATGGAGGCCAAGTGGTCCAGAGCAGACTCTTTGGATTGCGAGGAATCCCTGCCTCTCTTTCTGCAGGCAATGCCACCATGAATCTCAGGGAAACCATGCTCAAAGCTGACAGCTTGAAGTGATGACACCACCATGATGTTTTGCACAGTGCAAAAACACTCATATCATGAGTTTCATGGACACAGAAGCCCTTGAAGTCATCGTGGCCAAAGCAAGGCTGGGAATCATTGCGCAGCTGCCTCGGATTGCAGCAGACTGCTGGTTTCCAGGCAATGTGCAATGGCTTGTGGATCTGCAGCCAGCTTATGAACCCTGGTTTGTCACTGCTCACTGGAGCAATGAAATAGCCAGGGTATTTCTGCTGCTCAAAACCAGGGACACTGTGCCAGACACCTCCTGTGCTGGAAGATTTCCATGAGTACAGCAGCAGTCCTGGCTGCTCCTGCTGCATAAACCTCCCATTGTCTCAGCCACTGAAATTGCTTCCTTAGCCAGAGAACAGCTCTCTGGTGGGGGCAGCACTGCATTAGCCAACTGAGGCCCCGTCACTTCACTGTGCAGAGCTTATTTTACAGGTGAATGTAGCTGCCCACATCCTGAAACTTCAGGAGGGGTTAATTTAGAGATATAAAGTGCTTTAGTCATGGTTTCAGTGCCAGGATCTGAGACAGAGCTGTTTGTCTGAACGTTTACATTTTACACCAAAGCCATTGGTGCTGGGTGCCTGAAGAGAAAGGCCCAGATGGATGCTGGGTCTCTTCTACACAGCCAATTTGATTTGCTGCTGCCCCAGCAGCACAGCACAAGCAATGTCATTGTGCTCAGAAGGACATGTGTCTCTGCAGATGTTTGCACTCCACAAGCCCACCATTTTCTTCCTTGCTACTGGTCCATTATGGCCTTTTTCTTGTTCGTAGGTGCAACAAAATTTTGAATTCTCAGGAGTATAACTACCTAAAAGAATAAGATTTAGTGCCTATTTGTTCAGTACTGTCTGTGACCACTCTGTACTGGGATGAGCTTGGAGGAGCTGTCACCTTCCAAAATTTGTGCAGTTGTCTGTGTTGATAAGAAGCATCCTCCCCAGTACACACCATTTTAAGGCATGAGGTTGAAAAGGGCTCAGGAATCAGGCTCACAGGCTGTCTATGATTGTCAGTCATTATTTTTGCCCAGGGTGTGTGCTGGAGCATGGCCCACATGCTGCACAGAAAGGAGAGATCCATACAGGGCCCTTCTTTCTTTCTCAGGCTTCTGCAAAGCTCCTGCAGTGCTGGAAACCTCTGAATAGTTGTTGACCCAATACCAGGGCTGAGAAGGTTGCAGGCATATGGCAGTTATGTTTCTGGGCACCAGTACATTGCAAACTGAAGCAAATAAGAGATGTGCTGAACTTGCAGTGTGTTTGAAGGGGCAGGAGGCCCATGGAGACCCAATTCCACTTTGTCTTGGCAGGGGAAGTGTCACTGTAGCAATATTGTCCCATTTTCCCCAGTGCTGTGTGCTGGGAGCGCAGCCACATTTGCTCTGAAGCTGCCCATATGTTCACACCATTTCCAGGCGTGACTGACAGTGAGCCAGTTCCCTCTGAGCAACCTGAGATATCCCAGACTAATTCACCCTTTGCACATAAATATTCTTCCTATGAGGATTTGGGACATAAATTCTCAGCCTGGGGAAGGCCAGAGAAGGCACTGGGATATGTGACACACCTTGACTAATTGTGCCTGTTAAAATACCTTCACAGCCTAAACAAGGTCCCAATGGCACCAGTGCCAGCATGTCAGTGTTATCCAGAGATGGCCCAGTTGACATTTTACCAAGGAAATTGGCCAAAACAGCTCATTTCAGGAGGATCAGAGGGGGGGATGAAAACCAGTTCTTTTGGCTCAAGAGCAGATACATGAGTGGAGTGGAAAGCTTACACTTCTCATATTTGTGGAAATGTTTCTGGGGTTTTTTTGGGATTTTTTGGTAGTGACTGAGCCTCAGAAATGCTCCAAGTATTTCATCTGGTGCTTCCAGAAAAAGCATCTTTATTTGTTGCAAACCTTTCTCATCAAAAGGTTTTAATAACAACAGGGCAAATGAAGAGTGTTTTTAACCAATTCCTTCTAAAGGTACTGAAGGGAATAAAATATTCCAGGGAGAAACTAAATGGAACTTTTCCTTTTTACAAACCTAGTTCTGAACCCTATCTTGTAGTCCACCCTAATCACATGTGTTTGGACTGAACAGTGTCCCCAGGCCTGGGCAACACCTCAGCCTTGCTGCAGAGATCAAGTCAAAAGGGCCAACAAAATATCCACATTCCCAAAGGAGAATCACCTGGCTCAGGATCTCATTCAGGGACCCAAAATGGTTGCCCAGAGAAAGATATCACCCTCTTGAATTATGATTTCCATCCTGTTGGAGCTAGGATTATTTGCACTTTCAGAAGTTTTCTGCCACTTGAGTGAAGCACTCAGCAGCAAGGCACAGCCCAGCAAGTCTGCAAGTGCTTCATGTGATGCCTAAGATTTTCAGCTTTTATATTTTTCATATATTTGTAGCTTTGTAGATTGCTAAAGCATGGCTGTAGCTTCTAGTAGTTTTCCTCTAATTCTTCCCTACATTTAGGAACAATAGGATAACTTTATAAACCTAAATATTGTGTAGTCTTATTCCAAGAAGAGAATACAAGGACATTCTGTTTTCCAAACAGAATCTGCACCAGACATAACAAAAGTAGGGCAAAAGAAAGCTCTGGTCTGTTTCCAGTGGACACCCCAGGAATTATTACCTAAGCAACCAACCTTTTAAGTGGACAGTATATGATAAGTATACTAATTGACTAACCTTATAAAAATTGTAGAATTACTATACCATGTTGATTTTTGCCATATAGTGTACTTGCAAGCTTTCAAGTAAAGGTTTGCTTTTTATATTCACTCTAACATTGTTGGAAAGATCTATTCTATTTTCCAGGCACCACATGCACCTCCACCCCTTCCCTTCACCCAAGTACTAATTATTGTTGAACTAGTCCTTTAATATTTAATTACCACCTTGACTCCCCTTTTCATCTCCTCCCTTCCCAGGCGCCTCTGGGCCTCGTGCAGGCTGGTCCTTCCTGTGTTTGTGCTCCCAATCAGCTGCACACCTTGACCCTCTGCACAAGAAAAGCCAGTCTTCCTGCTGAGCCCAGGCAGAATCCATGCAGCATCCGTGTGAAGTGGCGCCGCTGGAGCCCATGGAGATTCTTCAGTCCAGTTCAAACCCCGGAGCCCAGGTTGGTCTCTGGAGCTTGCTTTTGAGTTCTGGTGGCAAAGGGAAATGAGATGGTTTGTTAGGCTTTAATGGAGTTTGGCTGGGATGAGAGGCACCGAATTTGCCACTTTTTTCTTCTTGCATCAGACTCCAAGTGGGTCGCTACCATTTGTATAACCCCTAAGCAGCCATACGTGGAATAATTTTGACTTTTTGGAGTTCACAAAGGGCATGTGACCACGTCAAGAGAAAGCTGGCTCCTGGCTGCTCATTTGCAGCTTGTGGGCCCAGGCCACTGGGCTGTACGTGTCCTCCTAGATCTGGGCTGAAGCCATGGGCTGGAATGGGGAACCTCCCTGGGACCCTGCTGATGACAGGGCAAACAAGTTGCTGTCTGCAGCATTCCATGCTTTTCCCAAGGACTACATTTCCATAAAAGATGAAAAAACCTGTCTGACTGGCTGTCCCGGCCACTTTCCACAGCCTCACACCCTTCCAAGGCTGGGTCCTGTGTCCTACATCTGAAGGCTAAATAGTGAACAAGGTCAGCAAACCTGTATTTGTTCCTGCTGAGTGTATCTGCAAGTGGGAAAAACTAAGTGGATGGATTAATTTTTCATTTGCTCAGCCTATGACCACTTCAGAGGTCTTACACTGGAATGACAAGTTTTCAGGATCAGAATATTGGGAGAGCTGTCAAGATTATGGGTTTTTCAAGGTGACATAAATTCAGGTGCACAGAATGCAAAGAACTCACCCACAGGACTTGAGGCAGGACCCTGCAGGCTGGGATGATGCACAGGGAAGGGGAAAAGAGGGGATGTCTTGTTCCAAACAGGAAGAGGGCTGGTCTGCACATCCTAATATGTTTCTGTGCTGTGCCATGACTGGTATCCCTGTGGGAAGTACCAACAGGCAGCTATGATCCTTATTGCTTTTAAGCAGGACCAAGCTGCCATTACATCCTTTAACTATCTTTGGTAGTTTTAATTTTAATTGTATATTGATCCATTTAAAAACAAATGTCTCAGCAGCCCTTTGATCCCCATGAGTCTCTCCAGCTAAAGCCCATTTAAGGCTCCTGCCTGGTCCCTCTTCCCAGTCTAGGGAATATGCTGACCTTTTTCCTGGCTGGAGGAAACACCTCAACCCCTTTTTAATCCTGCAGTGCAGATGCTTGAAGGACCAGAGCTGGGGGAGGCAAGGGAGGCAAGAGGAATTGCCTTATTGCTTGTTTGGTAGGAAGTATGCGTCCAGGCCTCCCAGAACTCTTCTTTGATACACTGTGTTCCCATCCCTCCCTCTGTCCAAGGTCTGGAGGATTGCTGGTTCAGCTCAGGAGCCTTGGGCAGTACATCGCTGCACACAGCCGTGCCTTGAGACTCGGCCCTGTGCCTTATCTGCAGTCCTGACCCATAATATAAAAACAGCCTCCCACAGCATCCAGACTTCAGCTCCTTCAGTGGGCTCTTGGCAGCTGCCTCACAGATCCTCCCAGCAGTTCCCGAGTGCCATCTGTTGACTCGATAGCGGTCATGCAAAAAATGGAGAGGAGCCAGGATAAGGCTGGGTGAAGTGCAGTTGGGAAAAGTGGCAGCATGGGACTGAGTGGCTCTGGAGGAGTTTCACAGGGTGCAAAAGGAAAAGAAGAGAGGATTTCAAGCCAAAGCAATTCCTGTTGGTGGAAGGACTGATGAAGGGATGCCAGGAATGCTTCTTGGGGCAGGCAAGTTTGCATTTTTTGAAGAATCAGATTCTTTCCTACAGTCTTTGTGTAAGGCAGAGAGACAGAGTCTTACCAATAAAATATGGGGCAAAACTTTGTGCCAGCTGCTGAGTGCTGTCCTGGAGCAGGAAGATGGCAGACTCCTGTCAGGGATGGTTCTTTGTGCCAAAACTGAAAGGCCTTGCAGCACACAATTAGAGAAAGGGACTATTTCACTGTCACAAGCACAAAATGGAGAGGTCATAGCCCTGCTTTCCTTCCTTGGCCCCAGAAAAATCTCCAGCAAACTTTGGCCCGAGTGGAGAGCGAGGGCTCCAAGTAGGCAGCTGGAGGCTGTGCTTCAGGACAGTCAGCTGAGCCCTTGTGCAGTGCAGCCACAGCAGAGCAATGCAGCAAAACCCCCTTTATATCCTCTTGATTCCTTCAGCTTCCAGGCTTTCCTGAAGGAAGCTGTTGTCTACCCCAGGGGCTTCTCCTTCAGGGGCAGCCCGAGGTTATCAAGAGCTGACAGATCCATGAAGCAGAAACCACAGAGCCAAACTCCATGCCCACTGTGCTGAGCAGTTTCATAGATGGCACCAGCCAGAGCACAAGAGAGCCCAGAATTAGACCATCCCACCTATGACAGATCTTCTGGGATTTTAAAGAATAAAGAGATTAACTCTAGGTGTGGTACAAATTGCTGAGTGAGTAATGAGTCTGGTTTCTCCAGATGTCCTTCCTGCTGCATATGGATGCAGGATACACTCGCTGTCTGAATTACTCCGTCAAACTGGTGCATGTGGGAAGCGCTGCCACCAATGGCTGGAAAGAACAGGATTGATGTCCTGTAGCCACCCACGTGAGAGTGTTGGTGTGAACAGGATTCAGTGTGTCCTGAAGTCCTGCAGGACTCCCAAAATGTCATGCATCCAGCCCACCCTGCTCACTAGAGCAGGAGACTGGGAACCTTCTCTGGCTCCTTTCCTTCCCGAAAGCAAACCTCTGGATATTGGAATCTCTGGTGCCTGGATGATGGTCCAGAAGGATTTCCCATAGCTTGATGTAGGTACAGACCTCATTGGAAGGCAGTGCCAGTTTTGGGATTGACACTGCACTTCAGAGAAAATCAGAAGTTTTGACAGCTTTTTACTGGGGACAGCTGTGGTGTTACTGCAGCCCTTCCTGGCCACAGTGCTGGGAATAATTAAATGTACATGCATATTCATAATCCCATAAATCTTGGCACATTTATAGGGTTCTGTTTTCTCCTCTGACAGTCCCAAGGGCATAAGCAGGTCCCCAAACCAGCCTGTTTCACCCCACAACTGGAGATGCAGATGCTGCTCTCTTGGCTGGGCCCTTTTGCCCCTGGGTTTCTGTGTCTGCAGTGTTCACTGAGGGATCCCATTGATCTCAGATGATGATGCAGAAGTAGATGCTTGTCATTTGTGCCACTCAGACATGGTAAAGGACAGCTGAGACATGTCAGCTCTTTGTATTGAAGTAAGGAGCAGCCGAGACTGCCCTGGAGGGAAATGCAGCTCTCCAGCGACATCAGCAAAGGCAAAGGTATTTTAGGGATCTTCACCCCTGTTCATGGCACTGCTCATTGCTGGAAGAGCTTGGCCACACTGCCAGGAATGGCAGGGACATAGGATGCCATAGCTGTGAGGTCTGGAAAAGTCTGGAGAAACTCCTTGTGAGCAGTTGGCTTAAACCTTGATAATTTGAGCATGACATGGGCAGCACAATGGACCCAGTTGCGCGTGATTTTCACCCTGCACTGCGCACAGAACCTGGCCTTGGAGTTTGGGGTAATGGCTTTTGTTTTAACCTGAATCTCAGCATCAACATAGTGTGCAGTGTCCTTGAGGCAAGAGACATGACCACCACACAAACAGGATAATGCACAGGGTAATGTGCTGGGGTCCCTCACCCCAAAAGGCCACGCAAGGACTTGCACTCACTTCCTTCAGGGTGGCCTTTCAGCGGCTGTGGCTTTGATTTCTTGCCTCGCCTGGCTGCCAGCAGGCACGGGGAGCAAACAAACTCTACCACACTGTGGGGAGGGGTGCTGGGGGGGCACATTTTGGGTGCTGGGGTTTACATCTCTCACCGGGCAGGTTGTGGTGGCTGGTCAGGACAAGGTGTCTCTGGGAGGCAGATAACAAACAGAAATGCAGGCAGTGCTGGATGGTGCCTGTGCTGCTGAGGGCTTCAGTGTTTCCATGAACACTGACTCCCTGACTCAACCCAGTCCCTGGGTGACCTTGTCCCTGTGGCCACCAGCTCAGCTAAAAATGGGATATCACACTATCCTCAAAAGAGAGTGTGCCAGCTTGGAAAATGAAGGCAGTGCAATCCCACAGTTCCCCTGCATTCCCAGGCCAAGGTACAGCTCCACATGTCTCTGCATCTCCTGCATAGCTGTGTCCACCACAAACCTCTTGACAAGCACTTGGGCTCTAGCAAAGCTCTTTTTCCCAATTTTCTGCCCACACCTGAGTCTTGATTTCCTTCATCAAGCCTGAATCCAGAAGCACTGCCTTGGAAATGGTTTCAATTTCCTTTCATCATTGAGTAGCTACTAATTAATATGGGTCAGTCTGTCCCTCCAAGAGCTTTTACTAAGCTGTGCTTCCAGCTCCTTAGTGCCTTAGCTGTGATGTCCAAGTCATGCTCAAAGAAGGGACCAGATTCTGAGTTCTGCAAAGTCTTTGGCAGATTTCCCTTAAACTACTCTGGGTTTCAGGTCAGTCTTCTCAGATTTTGTGAGGAGTTGACCTGATCAAAGGTCTTAGAGTGGACAGTGGGCAGCAGTGGACCAGCTTGATTTTTTAAACATATGAACATAGCAGGGCCCACATTAAGGTGGGGCTGTGCATAAATCCTTGGGCAACAAAACGTTCCCTGGTGTGCTTCCATCTCCTGTTTGCCTCACACTCAATCTGTGTCCCTCGGGATGGAGGGAGAGGGGAGCTAGTCTGTGCTGAGGGATAATGTAGCACATGGCCAGGACACATGGCTGAGGTTTGTTCAGCCTGGAGGAGACTCATTGGGGTCTGCAGCTTCCTCACAAGGGGCAGTGAGGGGGCAACTCCAATCTCTGATCTCTGTTACCAGGAACAGGAGCCAAAGGAACAGCTGGAGCTGTGTCATGGGAGGGTTAGGCTGGATATCAGGAAAAGGTTCTTTCCCCCAGAGGGTGGTCAGGCACTGAGCAAGCTCCCCAGGGAGCGGGCACAGCACCAAAGCTGCCAGAGCTCAAGGAGGGTTTGAACAATGCTCTCAGGCACTGGGTAGGCTTGCTGTGGTGTCTGGAGTCAGGAGTTGGGCTGGATGATCCTGTGGGTTCCTTCTAACTTGGGATATTATATGGTGAGGTAAGGGTTCATGTGGTGACTCAAGATGCAGCAGCTGAATGCTGTTCCCTCAAAGCTCCACTGCTACTTCTGACTCTTCTGAGGGCTGTTTTGGCAGCTTTCAGACAGGGACTTACAGGAGTCCTAATGCTTTGGCTGTGTGCTTCCTGCTAGTCCTGCTGCCAGCTGGTGAAGCCCACCCCACAGCACTCTTCTGTTCCTTCCTGAAAGAAAGGCCCACTTTAACAGTGGGGAAATAATTCCCAAAGAATACTGAAATTAAACAGAAAAAGGCAAATCTGACCCATGTTTTCCCATGCAGGCTCGTGCACACACTCACACACACAAGACATCCAGGACCCCAGATATTTCCCGGCCCCGCCAGGCGTGGAGCCAGCCATGCATAACAAACAACACGACCCCGTGAATGGCCACGCAGCGAAGCCAAGCTGTTTGCCTGATCCATCCGTCATTGTTCAGCCGGCTTTTCCCACTTTGAACGAGGGTTTGTGGCATCAGGAAGTTAAAAGGAGTCAGGAGGGGGGAAAAGGGGGAGTGTTTCTTTTAAAAAGAGAGTGAGATTGGAGAGGAGGACACAGGCACTCCAAACCCTGTCTGTGCTTGGTATATTAGGCAGCCAGTGCTCTTGGCTGGGAGCCCAGACGAGGCTTTTGTAATCAAAACATGATCTTGTATGCTGTGCAACCAGTGCTGAGAAAGGCCGTCTGATGGCTCTCCTCTTTTAGCTCTGCTCTGGAATCCGCCGGGCTCCGCCGCCGATGTCCAACATGCATCGAGCTGTGAGTGCTGCCTGCGCGGGGCCTGGGAGGGGCGGGGGCGCTGGGGTCCCTCACCCCAAAAGGCCACGCAAGGACTTGCACTCGCTTCCTTCAGGGTGGCCTTTCGGCGGCTGTGGCTTTGTTTTCTTGCCTCGCCNGGTGGCTGCTCAGTACAAGGTGTCTCCCGGGAGGCAGATAACAAACAGAAACGCAGGCAGTGCTGCCTATGCTGGAGAGGGCTTCAGCTGCAGCTGTCAGGGAAGAGGATATTTCTTAAAAAGAGCGGATACATTTGCTTACGCAGAAGAGCGTTAGTACGGGCCGCTCCTGTCCCCTTTCCCTCCCCCCACCTCCTGCCATTCACACTTTCCCAACCCTGCTGTCTCCGAGGTCTTGCTGTAGAAGCAGGCGATCGTAGAAGTGTGTGGGAAAACACTGCACGCAGAGACAGTCTGGAGCAAGGTGTCCCTCCAGCCCCCAAGGAGCTGCGTAGTCAGTGTGTGTGCCACTTAGAAGAGGGGCTGTGACACAACGGGATGTCGTCATTTAACTGAAGCCTGAGGCCGATAGCTTTCTATTTTCTCCTTTTGTGACATTTTAATTTGCAATAGAATGAGGCCTTTCGTTCCGGGGCTATGTCCTGATCTTGGGGAGGCTTTGGGTTCAGCCGATAGCTGATTCAAAGCCATCGCACGTTTGTTCTGCCAAAGCCATTTATAACTCTCTGTCGCGGTGACATACGGGCACCTTGGCTCCCCGGAAGAGCTTTACTCTGGGGAGGGCACGGTGGAGCCACTTTCCATCCTGAGCATCAGCTCCAGCACGGGCTGGGGCAGCGGGTTCGTTCCAGAAACGGAGGAGAGGGCACGGCCCCCTGTTATCGGCTGGCTCGGGGCGGCAGCTGACGAGCAAATGCTGACTGGGCTGAAATGTACAATGGGTGAGCCCCTGGGAGCTGAGCGTGGGCTCCACACGCTGCCCAGCGCTTCAGCCGCGGGGCCTGTGTGTGCGGGTGAGCGACCCCTCCCGCCCACAGCTCCCAGCATTTGCTGAAATATGTTGTGCAGAGAGAAACACCTTAATGGCACCGTTAATAAAGGGGAGGAGAAGTGCTGAACACCAGCAAACTTTCCTTCCAGTAACTTGTTTCCAGCTGGAAATGGAAGGACCCCCTCCCCCCGGCACCAGCCGTCTTGCAGCGTAGACAAAATGCTGACAAATGGGCAGAGGGAGAACAGCCTGACAGGCCTTTTCCATGTTTTGCATTGAAAAGAGAAGAGCACAAATACAACCTCTGCAGGAATTTTTGAATTTTTCTCAAGCCGGCAGCTCTGCCAGTTCTCCTTCAAAAGAATCTGAAGATGAAAGGGGTGTGTTTGAGGGCATGCACCACTTTGATCCCACCCTCAGCAGCCAACACCCCAGAGCTCGGTAAACAGTGAACCTGCCAATTTAGTGCTCCCAGAACAGCTTCTGTTCAGGTAAACACCGAATTTGGCTTTAATCAGCCTTGCAAAATGCCCATGGAACTGTATCCACCCACAAAAGCAATCTGCTCACCTGTCACATACCCGATGATGAATGGCAATGGAAAAGCCATTTGTTTCTCACAGATCTTGACAAAATCCCATTGTCCAGCAGAAGAATGTGTGGAGGCAGTTTAAATGTTCTTGTTGTCCCACCTGGACACAGGTGTGTGCCTATGTCCCTGCGTCCTGGCGGAGCAGCCCTTGGCAGGTGCTGTTAGATCAAATACCCCTCACAGGGGACGCCAGTGGAGATGGGCTGGTGCAGGAGCTGCGGTCTGTGTCATGAGCAGGTTCTGCTGCCTTTCCCTCACTGGTGTCTGACAGCCAGCACACCTCCTCCGTGCCCGAGAACACACGAAGGTGAGGGTCATGTACTGCATGCAGATAAGCAGGATGTTAATTCTGGAGCCCACTGACAGCCATCAAAGTGGGGCAGCAGCGCTTTGCTCAAGCTACCTCATTGCTGAACAAAAATTGTAAGAAAAGGAAAGATGAATTCTGTCAGGAAAACATCAGGGAGAAGTGATGGAAAAGACTCTTTCACTTCCCACTCTGTCCAGACAGAAGGAGCAGGTTTCATCCTGTTGGTAAGATGACTGAGAAGAGCTTTGCTCCTTCTGTTTCCAGGATGCTGCTGTGGATGATGCTGTGTTAAGGAAGAAAGAGCAGAAAGATGTTGAACTTGATAAGAAAATCTTGGCTTTGCGGAAAAAAAACGAAGCGCTGATACGAAGGTACCAGGTGAGTCTGCGGTCTTTGCCTTCCCCAGCTCTGATTTGGGGTCCTTAACTCACAGTGTAAAGAAAATTGCCAGCACAGTCAGAATGACTATGTTACACAGATACCATGTTTATATTGGAAACACTCAGAGCAGGTGGGCAGAGCTCTGCCTTTAGCTTAGGCTTTACCTTAGCCTTTAACTCCAAGTCTTGAGTTGCTTCAGAGAACAGACACTGACACTTGCCTCACTGCTATAGCATCTCCTCTCCTACTGCCACCTTCCTCTGTCTGCATCCCATAACTGGGACACAAGTTGGGACTCTCCCTCTTAGAGGTAGATGTGGGTCCGTTTAGCAGAATTAAACAGGAAAATGAACAGTATCCAGGTACAGGCTTGTGATAAGGGGATGATATCTGTGTTTCAGGAAATAGAAGAGGACAAAAAGCGAGCGGAACAGGAGGGAATGGCTGTTACCTCCAGGAGGCCCAAGCAGGATGGACTCACTATTACCATCACCAAAGCTCACAACGTGAGTGGTGCCTCTCCTTCACCACAGGCCAGCTTTCACTCCAGTCCTGCTGCTGCAGGACTTTGCAGTCCTGCAAAGTGGCATTTCTGAGAGAGACTATTCACAACAAAGTTCTTTGAGGCACAGGAAATACATCCTAAGCCCTGAAAAGTGTGGGTAAATTCTGCAGAAATGTGTGATCAGAGTGATTTTAGGTGCTGCACATATGTTTCCAGCCATGCCCAGGCACCTCTACCCATGCACAAAGAGATAACTGACAGATTGACTGGGTGTGTGAACAGGCACACTCGGCCCTGGACAGGTCCCAGGTGCCAGTATCACTGCAACTATGTAGGCAGAGTATATCAGGTGTATGTGTGTGTGTCACTGGAGGCATCAGGAGTGCCTCTGAGAATGCCATAGGCTGGGAAAACTTATGGTCTCCTTAGGCTTTGGGAGTGAGCAAAGCAAGTGGCCCTGGGCCAGAGGCTGTGAGTCGCAGGTTTCCTTCCTAAATGGACCAAATCTGATAAGCTCTGTCCACCCATCCTGGCAGCGTGGGGCTTGGGAAGCCAGTCCTGCCTTAACCCCTTGGTGAACTCCTCTGCCAGACCTCATGCAGAGCCTGCTGAGCCAGCCCACCCTGCTTTCAGCACTCTGGGTTGTTGGATCCAGGCCAGTGCATTGCTCCCTTCCCACCCTGGCCACAGCCCTCGCCTCTCTCGGGGTGCGCTGCTGCACACATTTTTCTCTCATACAGGACCTGAAAGATGCAATTACCCAGACTGAACATTATGGACAAGATAGCCCAGCCCTCTCGATGGTGAGCACCACCCTCAGCCATCCACTTGGCTTCCAAGGCCACCTTCAGCAGGACTTAGGCTTTCCCAAGCTAACTCAGTGTGCTGCAGAAAGAGATGAGGATGGCATTTCTTTCCCATAACTCTGGCATTTTAGTCTGAAATGTCAGATTTGTAAGTGTAAAGGATTTTTCAGCCCTGCTGTCTTTGTGAGTTTTGCTGCTGAGCAGACAACAAGCCCCTTGTTCCCCAGGAATGTCACGGCAGTGTGCCGGGCACAGAACTTCCTGGGGGCCATGGCTGGCTGTTCTGTAGCTGCCTCCCCGCTTGTGTGCAGGTGTGTTTGGGGAAGGGAATCACATCCCCGAGTCAAGGGCCTGGATTTGCTAATGGAAGTGGTTCATTTTCTAGGACAAAAGGGTGGTGAGTGAGAAATGGGGAAGCCCCTGTCCTACAAGCCCTGGGTTTGGCATTGGCAGTGAGGAAGAGGAGGAGGAGGAGGAAGCAGATCATATGTTCACATTCAGGATGGGGAAGAGGATGCAGCTGGCGGTTACCATGGACAACAAAGCAAAGGTGAGTAGAGAAAAGGATTGCTCTTACACTGCAGCCTCTTGACTTACAAAGGGGCTTCTGTTCTGCCTCTCACTTGAGCTTTCTGTCCAGCATGCCACATCCAAAGGGAATGTTCCCTTACTGTTTGTTTCCTCTCATTTCTCAGCTCTTCAGCACAACCTCAGAGCTACCACATGCTTCCCTCTCTATAGCTGATTCCCTGAAACAGCACTCAGGCCTTGCTAACCCCCTCAGCAACACCCTCCACTCAGCCAGGTGGAACCAGTTCCCTTTCTGAGGGATCAGTCACCTTACTGCCCTCCTGGGCCACTCTGGTGTTGAACTGTGTTGCTGTGCCTGGAAAGAGGGACTTGCTTGGTGACACTGGTGTGACTGAATGAGGCACCACCATCCTTCCTGTGACCGCTGCAAGGTCCCCCCAATACCAGAGATCCTTGGCTGTGCAGAAAACCACTCACATCCAATCCTCAATAACCTAAATCATAGTCAAGCAAGATGCCTCAAAGGAAAGCCAGCTGGAAAGTTTCACAAACTGGACAGAATTCCAGGGGTTTCCTTTGTTCCCCTGTTCTTTTTCCTGGCACACCTCGGATGAGTATTTTTAACACTGCCTCTGCAATCTGGGGCACGCCTCAGACATGAGATGGACACATATCACCTTACAGTGACTCTGTATGGGGAGTGCTGTAGTTCTGACTAAGCTAAAAAGCTGGTGCCAGAGTCCCAGATCTCTGTCAGGCAGGGAATGACCCAGGACAAGCCCTGTGGAGGGGAGGAGTTGGCTCTGCCAGGCACTGTGGCTGTAAACCTGCTCTCTGTCCCTGTTGGCTCTGCATGGGTGCTCTCCTCATATGACATTTCTCACTCTGGGAGCTGGGGCACCAAGGACCAGGATTTCCCAATGTGGGACAAGCAGGCTGAGAAATCACCCAGACTGTTAAAATAGGAAACAAGGAAAGAAGACACATGTCAGCGGACACATTGAGCAGAATGTGCCTTCAGGTGAGGCAACTCATCCAGAAGCAAAATGGAGAGGGAGGGAGGGAGAGAAGGAGGGAGGGAGGGAAGAAAGGAGGGAAGGAGTGGTAAAGGGAGAGAGGGCAAAGGGTATTACACAGAAAATCTGGTGGTCTCCCAGCCTGGATGTGTCTAGCTACCACATCTCTCTTAAATAGCTGTTTCCTGTATTTCCTCTGAGTCTTCCTTGCCATCTGCTCAATAAATGCAGGGTTTAAAGGCTTTGCCAACACACCAGCCTTCACACCATGCCTTTTTACATCCAGTCCCCCAGGGATGGTGTCACCTCCCTGTAATCCAGTGATGTTCTTTGAGGCTTCTGTTGTGCTCGAGGTGTTTGGGCACAAGGTTCTTTGTGTTGGGTCTCATGAGGGACTTTCTCAGACAGCAAGGGATGAAGTCACCATCAAATATCCTCCCAGTGCTAGACCTCCCTGGCAAGAGGTATCTGTGACCCTGTTACATGTCTAAAGGATGAGCCATCAACACCTAAACACTGAAGAGCTCTAGGGAACAGCTGTTGACTTAATATGAATAAATGCTTGATGTACAACTTGTGGATTAATAGCTTGCTGTTGCCTTCTAAACCATCTCTGAGCTTACTTTCTTAATAAAAAATTATGTTAACTAGAATGCCAAACACCTTGTACCAGTGCTCTGGGTAGGGCAGAGCCAGGCCAGTCTCCAGTTCAGGCTCTAACCTAAGCAGTACAGAATTACTGAACCCAAAAGCAGAGCTAGAAATCCCCAAGGGAATATGTAACAAGGTTCCCACCATGTCTCTTCATCTGGGGTTGACAGGACAGGCAGAGCCAGACCACTCCTCTCCCCTGCATTGGGCTGACTCAAGAACTATCTCAGCTGAAACAGCAAAATCACACAGATGTGAAAGATGAATAAACAAGAGACTGAGGTTCTGGTGCTGGAAATACTCCAGTGTCTCCTAAAACATTTATCATGTGCTAGGAAGCCCGATGACTGAGAAGCCGTAAAAAAGGACATGCTGATGGAGGCTGTGAACAGCAAGGCTCCCTCCTCACTAACATCTGCACTCCTGGCAGCGCTGAGGGAAAATGAGGTCAATGTGAGGCTTCTTGGTTTTATATGTCATGGCAAAGGCCCTGATTGCATGTCTTCCCTACAAATCAAAGTTCTGGGTGTGCTTTTTGTTTTAAAAACAATTTCGTAGCAACAAAGAGTTCCCAAGTTTCACAAAGTTTCCTTGGAGATTTTGAGTACCTTTTAAATCAAGACTCCTGTAAATGTGAAAGCCCAGGGTGGAAAACAGAGTAAAATGCACCATCCTTTATAGATGGAAGCTGCTGAGGGAAGATGAGGTTCCTTCATCCCTGGTGAAGTTGAGCAGACTTCATATGGATGAAGAGAAAAGAAAAAGATCAGAGATAACAATGGAAATGACTTATTAAGTCTCTCATTCCCTTGTAAGGCAAAAATAAAAAAGCACATGACTGGTCTGAAAGATGACACTTTTAAATGAGAAAAAGTATGAGTATCTTTTTGTACAAAAGATGTGCTCATTTTGTGGAATTGATGGCTGAGGGCACTGGCAGGACATCAGCCAGCAACAAAGATCATTAACAAAATAAGAAACAGATGTAAATTCATGTAGTGAAGTCATGACATTAATACAGACAGCTTTAAATAATATCTGGGGGGG
>VZRH01003876.1:188494-213202 GCA_013397555.1 Urocynchramus pylzowi
GGAGCTTATATATCAGGTTTCTTAAGTATTCCACTGCTGAATAAATAATTCCAGAAATACACACAATGACTATGAAACGATGAATTATCAAGTGCTAATACACTTCAGGGGAGTAACTGCTATGTGGACAAGGTTGAAGGGAAGGAACCCCACTGTTCCCCTTCTCCTCTACCTTCTAGGCTTATTCTCCAAGGTAGCCTCACATTTTATTGGGACATGTTGTATGAGGAGGCGACAACCTCACATTTGTTTCTAAGACACAGACACAAGCTTAAAATAAAACCATCCTTCGGTGTTCATGCTGCAGATTATCTGAGCAGGGTAAATCCCACCATGCTGATGTTGTGCTCAGCTAAACACACCTCTGTAATATCACAGATCCCTTAGAGTGTGGTGGCAGCTTTATAAGCCAAGAGGAACTGACTGTTCGGCTCATTTTCTGTTCTGCCAGCCCAAAATCCTTTGCAGCTTGGGATGGCCACTCTCCTAGGAGGGCTAATGGAGGTGTCCTTAACTCAGCCTGTGCCTTCCAGGGCAAGAGGATCGTCAGCGAGAAACGCGCCGAGAGCTTCCCTGGCCCAGGCCGAGTGCCAGACCTGAGCGAGGAGGAGATGGACCATTTGGTGGCTTTCCGACGGGGAAGGAGGATGCAGATTGCCATCACCATGGATAACAAGGAAAAGGTAAGTACAGTGCTAGTGACTGGCCTGTAACCTTTCCATGGCATCCACTTCTGCTGGCATGAGGAGGGCCTAGGCACAGGATGTTGGGAGACATTGTATGTTAACAGTGCAGCTTATCTCCATATCTCTGCCTTCCATCCCTGTGGAAGAAGAAAGCCATGATCTTTTCCCTCCCCGGTGATCCTAGCTAAAGCTAGAAGCCTCCTAAATGCATTGAGTTCATAAACAGATGCTGCTTTGGAAGGATTGATGAAAGCACTGCCAGATATGGGGCATGAATCTCACCTTGTCTCTTTCCAGCTTTTCTTTGAAGCCACACAGCAGACTGGGAGAGGAGCAGTGTCCTCCTGACTCACTGTACGACTTAACCGTTAACAGAGCTGGGCAATATCTGCCTCGGAACCACATCCTGCTGTGCCTGGCCATCACCTGCTGAGTGAGCTGGCTGAACTTTGTTAATCTTTGAAACATATTTCAAATACTTCTTTACAAATACTTTTCTCTTTACACACATGGAGGCATGTGCTATTTTCCTCTTTGGAAGCTTTCACAGATAAGAAAGAATGCCTGCAGCAAACAGGGGCAGCAAAGACTGTGTAGGAAAGCAACACTTGGTGTAGCTACCAAACACACCCAGGAATGCTGGGAGACATCTGCAGCCCCTCTCTGGAATAGTGCCAACCATTTGCTGCTACTACCCACGCTCATCTTCAGCTTCTCCTCCTCTCCAGGGCTTACCTAGGCTCCAGGAGCTCAGGTGCTTCTTTCTCGTGGCTGCTAAGCAGCATTTTGAATGCCATAAACCTCAAATGACCTGCCTGATTGAGCCACTGGTAACCCCAGAAGTCCCCATGACAGACATTGCTGCTTCAGTCTAGGTACCACTAACATTCCTAGATGTAATGTGATTGACCTGACTGTGCTGTTTCTACCCTTAAGCTTCTCAAATGTACTTCTGTAATGTGCCAGGCAAGTGTCTTCTTCTGCTCTTGCTGGGTCTGTTTAAACACTTGTCTCTGTGGTCATCAAGGTTGGGGCTGTAGTAGGAGAGAGCAGCAGGAGGAGTGCCTGGATGTTGGCTTTAGATCCTGTCCTCTCTTAAGTGTATGGACTGCCCTGGAAGGTCATCTCTTACCTGGTTTCATTATTGAATATGAAATTTGAGGCTGAGAATCCATGTATGTGTTTTTGGCAATGGCTTGCTCATACTGGCCTCAAATCATCTGGATTCAGAGCAAATGAGGGCGGGCCTAAGGCTGCACTGGCTAAAGCCATAGACTCATCGAAGCTTAGAATCCCAGACTTGTTCAGCCTTGTTCCCTGACAGCTCCATTTGCTGTTCCTGCATCAGAGGAAGTAGTGAATAGATCATTCCCAGGTCACTTCCCAAAGCACAAATGATTTTATCGACCTGTTTCACATCTCCCTTCAGCTATCTCATGTAACTTAAGAGATTGCCCCTATTTAGACTTGTCTGCTGAGAACTGTTCTTTATTTCTGATCATTCTCATTGTCCCCATTTGTGCTTTTGTTATTTTTACCATATTCTTTCAGTACAAGCAGACCAGAACTGCACATGGTATTCCAGCTGCGGGCTCTCCAGGATGTACTCAGTGACATAACAATGTTCTGGCTTGTTCTCTATTCTTCTCCCAACAAGTTTGCATTTTCTTTGCTTTCTTTTTTTTTTTTTTTTCCTGAATTACTGAGCTAACATTTTCAGAGAACTAGTCACAGTAACACCAAAATTTCATTCCTGACTGTTAATCATAGCTCAGGACTCATTACTCTGTGTGTGTATACAAGAAGGGACATTTTTCTCTGTGTGAGTTATTTTGTATTACTGATATTGAATTTCAGCTGTAATTTTATGATGGAGGCATTCAATGTCAAGAGATCTTTCGCAGCTCTTTCCGGGCAAATTACATTCTTTGCCCTGGATGATTTAGTATCATCAGCAAACTGTCATCCCTCTCTTCAGCTCCTTTTCCAGACCATTTATGAACATGTTGAACAGCACATGTTCCAGTGGCACACTCCTGCTAATCTTCTGCCATGGAAACCACCATTTTCTTGCCATTTTTTCTTTTCTATCCTTTAATCAGTTGTTAAAAGAGAAACTTCATTTTCATCCCCAAATCAATCAGCTGCTGGAAAACCTTGTGGGGTGTCCATGATGTCGGCTGGGTAGCAGTGTGTTAGGACCTGAGCTGGGACCCCCAGTTCAAGGATTAACTTTCAGTCTCTCATTAACCCCAGCATGGTTCATCCTTTGGGCCTTTTTACCTCGTGCCCCAGCTGGTTCCCTGCTCTTCTGGGGTTCCCACAAAGGCCTAGGAGAAAGAATCACATCCATCACACCCCCTCCAGTAGCCTGGCCACTGTCAAATTTGCTTCCTCCCCTGTGCACGTGTCAAATTTATCCAATTAAAGTATTTGATGGGTGTCCTTGTTACCACACGTTTTCTCTATTTTTATTTGTGATGAAATTCAATAAAGAAAAAAAGCCCAAACTAACAAAACAAAACAAAACAAACCCCAAAGAGGAAAACTGCTCCCATTCTTGCTGCCCGTGTTGCTTCTGACTAACCCCATGCTGTCAGTCCCAGACTGCAGCACACTGAGACAGGAGCTGCCAAAGAGGAAATGCAAGGGAAAAAAGATGCTTTCATGATCTCCTTTTCTGAGACAGCCCCAGTGCCATAAGTAGAAAAACTCTTTCACTCCCTGTTAGCCCACAGGGCTGAAGAGACCAAATGATCCTGTCTCCTTGCAGAGTCCATCACTCTGCTGCTACAGCTTCATGACCTCCAGTGCTGCTGCTGGCTTGGAAGTGCCACATCTGGGACCCATCTCTGCCTGGCTGCCCCTAACCTGCCTCAGGGCTCTCCTGCATGTAGGGCTGGAGACAATCCCTCATTTTTAGCCCTAAAAAGCCACTCCATGCTTTGGCAGTGTTTCAGGCTCATTAGTACATTAGAGCTGGGAGCCAGCAGCCCAGGACTAGTGGAGCACAATGGTTAATTAACAGGTTACAAATCATCTTTTAAATGGGCAGTTGATAGAGCTTCAGGGCTTTTAAATTGTCCTTTTATTAACAGAGTTTCCCAGGATGGTGTATCAGAAATGACTGTAATCAAGAGACACAAAAGCTGCTTTCAGGGACTAACACAGAGGAGTTGGACTTGGTGCTTGCAGTGGAGAGGAACCAAACCTGTGGCAGGAGAAACACTTGCTTTTACATTGCAGATGGGAGGGAAAAAATAGGCAGAGAGGGTGGCTGAAAAGTCTTTAGCTCCCTTCAGGCAGCACAATTAAGGAGGCAGATTTTTCAAAAGAGTTATAAAAAAAAAAATCCTCTCATGTACTAGTTTCAAAAATCCTGCCCAGTGGGAAATCTGAGCACTAGAAAAATGACTTTAAGCTCCTACAAAAATCTCCTCATTTCTTCAAGAAGAAATGCCAGTTGTGGTGCTGACACGTGCCTGGAGAAGCGGGTACCAAAAGGTTTGTTTAAGTCATCTGATAGTCCTTATTTTTAAAAAAAGAAGGCGTTGAACTAGCCCAGAGATGTGGAAGCCTGTCAAAGCTTCTGGAGAACTGTTAGTACAAACCAGTGCTTGGCTGGATAATGGCATCAGTACTGTCACCACCGCACAGTGACATTGGCTGGGAATATGTGTGCCAGGGAGTCAGAAAGACCCAGTGGCAGAAGGCATTTCAGATCCTGGGGCTGGTTTGGAGCAGGCTCTGCCCCACCTTGGGCCCCACCCTGGACCATTCTGGACTGAGAAACTGGGAAATCTTGGCAGAAATCTCAGGATAAACAATCATAATCTTCCTTGACTGATTCAGGCTTTTGTGTCCTCCTCCTGCTCTGCAGGAGCAGTTACAAAAGGAATGATAATGTCCATGTCATTTTTCTTAATTTTGGGGGCAGAGAGGAAGAAGGAAAAGAAAAACATGTTTTGCTCTCTCTTGGTGTGGGTGTGTGGTAACAGGAACAGCAGCTCTGGGGCAGCAGGACAACAGGAATTATGCTCCTGAGCCAGTGCAAGAGCCAAGCTGACTGTTCTCTACACAGCTCAGACCTGCTGTCCTGGTACAAAAGTACTACATTTTTGTGGTCTTCTCCATTTTCCACTGTGCCTTCTGAGAAGTAAAAATAGAAGCAGACTAAGGCAGGAGGCAGCTGGCTTGCAGTGAGGGTGTAAAAGGATGAAGGGTTGTGCAGTGTCTCTGTAACCCAGGTTTGTGGTGGGCACTGATGAGTGAGCATTACAAATGGGACAGCCGCTGGGATGCAGGGCTCTGGGAGAGCAAAGTTTCCAGATTTCTGCTGTTTAATCTCTCTGTAAATGCGCAGTTTGGGACTGCAGAGACTCACTCAATCTCTTACTACAGGGTTCTTCAAACAGGGCTGCCAGAGCAGGGTACTTTGAGTCCAGAGGGAGCATTTTTGGTTATATAAGTTTTTACAGCAACATCTTGAAATAAATCCCCAGTGTCATCTTTCACCATATCGCCTTTTGCAACAGGCAGGATATGGTGGGGGGCAGCTTCTCTGAGCACAGACCCCTCTGCATTTTTCCCAAATCTTTGCTGAGAAATCCCAGGACAATATAGCTAAAATTTTCCTTGTTATTTCCAAGGATCTGTTCGAACAAATCTCCATCTGTACTGGAGCTACCAGTCAGATCAGTGAAGCTGTTATGCACCAAGTGCAATGACAGTCCATGAACTGTATGGCCACACTTCCCACCTGCCTCAGACTTAGCATGTGTGGGCAATCCCCCAAAAATGTGTCCCCAGCTGATTGCCAGCTAATTCTACGGTGTATGTGAGAACAAGCTGCAGCAGCGTGAGTTGCCTTAGGAGATTGGGCAGAGCTGCAGGTATCAAGACTGATGTCCCAAGTTTCCCTGTAAAACTAAAGCTGTGGCTGGTGAATGCACAGAATAAAAGTCCCGTTTCCAGCCTGGGCTGGACCTCACCACGCTGCCACTTTCTGGAAGGGCTGAGCTGGCAGTTCGTGCTGCCACGTTCCTCTTTGTGTTTCAGTTCTGCTTGGCACTGCAAAATGGCAGCAGGACAAGCTCAGCCCCCCACAGCCCCAGTCCTGTAGCTGTCCAACCAGGCAGGAAGCCTTTCCTAAAAGATCTTTATGCTCTGCAGATTGTTTTGTTAAGACCCACTGAAGTCCCACCCTGACCTCTGACATGGCTCTGTCTTGATTATTCATCCCATGTGGGGACAGAGAACCCCTGGCTTGGCCCATGTTTGGTGTCTGTAGCTTACTAAGAAACAGAAGCTAATTGTCATCTCCTGCCAGGCTGGGGAATATCAATACCAGATATTCAACACTAGAGCAGAGCTTGCCAATGTGGTGGCAGCATGGGTAAACCCCATGGGAGCAGGGATGGACCATGGTAGAAGGATGCCATGTTTGCTAGGGACTAAAATCCCTCCTAGACCATGCTGGCTTGTAGCTGCACCTCAGATAGGCTCCCAGATCTTGTACAGTGGAATCCTAAGTGGCCCAAATCTATAAAGGTACCTGAAACTTGGTCTGCCTTGGAAAGAAACAGGACCATGCAAGGACACCACTCTGCTTCCAGCCTGGGAGGAGGGACGTGTGGGAATGCTTTCTCATGCACTCCTTGCTTTCTGACTTTTTTTTTTTTTTTTTCTACATCAGTTTGATTTGGGGCCCCAGAAACAATCTTTCCTCTTTTGCTGATCTTTTGTGAGAAGCTCTTACATGTCCTGGTCAGCATAGGTTCAGGTCCTGATTCCCCTGCCAGGAATCCTTGCTTAATCCTTGAAATAATTCCTGTGTCCGTTCTCTTGCAGGGAGAAGAGCGGAGAACAGCAGAGAAGAGGAGATCAGACAGTGACAGAGGCCCAGAAAGTGAGCACAGCCGGAAGGTGAGTGGGGCCCAGGTCCCTTTGTGGGGACCCTTGTCTTGGAAGAGGAAACCAGTAGAATGTGCCTTCCCACCATAATCCTAAAGGAAAATAACCTTTGAGGTCTCTTGAGACCCAAACCGTCCTATAATTCTGTGAAGCAGCATTGTGCTCTAACGTGGCTCCCACTGTTCATCACTCTCATCATACAAAGCTTTGCTGAGCAGCTGACACACCTGGAGCAAGCAGCACTGGAAAGGTGAAGGGACCTGCCTCCACACCTTGTCATGGCTGCTCAAGCCCTTCACACAGCCATAGGGATGTTAGGAAGGATAACATGCTCACCCCTGTGGCAGCACAGCTTTGGCTGTTTCCTCTCCCAAAACCATCTCCTTGTGGATTGAAAAGCTCAGGCTGTATTAGCTACAGCTCCTCACTTCAGCAGGAGCTGAGTAGGATGGAGGTAAATTAAAGCACAGGCCTTCCCACTGACTGTTTAATGCAAAGCCTGGAGACATGCTGGCTCCCTTGAGCCTGCAGATGCTTTAATTAATGAAGCACAAATAGAATAACCCCACCTCAGTGTGATTCATTAGGAGGACACAGATGGGCTCTTAGACACTAATTCCAGCTGAGCCCCCCAGAGCAGGAAGGGGGAGCACGATAGCCTGTGGTCCAGCTAACCACAGCTGTACTGTAATTGAGGTGAGGGACCGATTTCCTCCTGCTCTGTGGGCCCCCAGCCATTTCTGCCTCTCCCCACAAGAGAGCACAGGCATCAGCCTCAGTCCTTCCCTTGCTTTTGGCTTTATGGATGCATCGGGGTCCATCCTGGCAGGACCCACATCGTGGCAGGACCCCCTCATTTCTCCCTCCTTGGGAACATGGTGTCAGGTCCCCAGCTCCTGCCAGCTATGGAATGAGGAATTGGTGCCACCCCAGCTCTGGCCCACGCAGGTGAGTCACCTTGGTAACAGGGCTTTCAGTCCCTTCTTCCTGCTGCTTCTCTTACCCGCAGTGCAAGGCTGAGGAGTTAATTCCTCTTTGGGGAAGGTGTGAGGGTGGCTGGCATGGAAGGACACGTGTATGAGGTGATGAATTATCCGCTGGTAATTAGCACCCCAGGACTCAGCTCTGCACTAAGCTATTCCCTACACACTGTTGCTTGACAACACACCACAGCCTGTCGGCTCCTTCTTCCACCTCATCCATTAACCTGACAGCTGGGCTACTTCCCCCCCACATGCTCCGTCAGCTCTGAATTGTCTTTCCATTAAGCTTTAAATTTTTGAGCAGTGTCAGCCCTTAACCAGTCTGTCATGAGGAGTGATAAACCAAGAGCCTGACAGCAGTGAAGCTAAAGAGCCCCTTTGCTCTGGGAATGCTGCTCTTGAGCACAGGGTTGGCCGCAGCTCTGTGACTGTGGGCTCCCGTGGATGTGGTGGTCACACAAGGCTGGCTTCCTTCCCTGCCTTCTCACTGTGAAGGACTTCACAGGCATAACTTTGATTTATGTATCCCAGAGTCTTCAGGTTCGGGGACTCATCATTCAAACCCTGTTGAGAGATGTTGCAAGCACTCCAGGAACAGACGCTGTGCCATAAGTAAACCTTAGCAAAGGTTCCTGCCTCAGTTTCCCCTTCTGTAGACCCAAAAAGCGCCAGTGTATTTAGGCTTTGGGTAAAGCAGGTCCTGGTGTGCACACATCACTTCAGAGAAAGGAGCTGACCTTGTCCCAAGTTGTTTTCAAATATTCCTGAGCATTTGTGGTGGTGACAGTACAAAGTATCCTGAATGCAGCTGTGTCAGACAGTTTTATTAACTGGAAGCTCTTTTCCCTCCACTAGGATGGTGGGAAGCCAGTCCAGAAGAGCCCTGGAGACCCGAGTTTCCCCATGACTGGCCGGGAGCGCTCGGAGTACATCCGCTGGAAGAGGGAGCGAGACCAGATTGACCTGGAGCGCCTGGCACGTCACAAGAACGCCAAGGGCGAGTGGCGACGGGCTTGGGATGTGGAGAAGTCGGAGCACATGTAGGTCCTTCCCTGTCCCAGGGTGCTTTGCCTCCAGCAGGCCTAAAGCCAGTGGTGGGATCTTGTGGGATACATATCAATCCCATGCTGTCATGTGCCTGACCAAATCCACACTGCTGCCTCTTCCTCCCCAGACCATGCCCATAAGTGGGATCTGGTATCAGAGTGATTCTCATGTTTTCTTCCTGATATGAACTCTCCTGAGAGGGGATACCCTCTGCTGACAAAGACTGCCTGCCTTTGGTCTAACCAGGATATGGACTGTAGGAGAGAGGGGAGCGTGAACCAAGGCTCAGACTGCATCTGGAGGATCCTCTCCATTTCCACACAAACAAATCCAATGGCAGGAGAGTACAGGTGCTCTTCCAGAAACGTGGATGGACGAACTTGCATTGCTAGTCCACAGGTTCTCTAACTGCCCCCACTTCTTTGTCTTTTTCAAGCACAGGAGAGCCCAACATGCCTAAATCCTCCCCAGTCCATAAACTGAGCCTGTTCAGGCACTGTGGGGCAATGAGGTCACTTCAAAAGGTCACCTGTTTCATACAGGGACAATGCTGAGAACAGCAATGTGGGACAGCTGGGAATGGGGCTGGACATGTCCCTGCCTTAATCACTGTCCCTCTGACTGTGCTGGTTCACCTGGGTCACACCAGCTAGAGGATGACTTGGCACCTGTAGCAGGATAAGGTTCTGGTAGGGTGCGGAGTTAGGGATTGTTACAAAGGTTTGGTGATACAACAGTTTGCACAGGACAGGTAGGTGGGACAATCCTTTGGCTGAGGAATGGAACCAAACGCATCAATTTTCAGTTGCTGAGACCCCAATAATTAGGGGTAAATTAACTTAAGTGGGTGCTGAGTGTTGATGTCAAGACAGCCCTGAGCCCTACTGTTTTTCCAAAAATCCGTTTTTAAGAAAAAAGCCATAATATAAAATAAGCAGGACTAGAAGCTAACCAAATGGTCTGATTTGAGATGACAAGTCCTGAAGCTACTTCAGATTGTGTTTGGAGGCTTGGGAAGCTGCATTTGACTGTAGTACAGCTACCCTACATCTATAGGAGTTTCATAAAATTTAATATATACATATGGGTATTGATGTAAAGGTTTTAGAGGTTCCTCTTTGGGATAGAACTATCTTACAGCCTCAGTTAGCACATGCAGCTTCAGCTGCTGCTGAGAAACCTGCACAGGTTTGCCTGTGGGCAGGTGCAGAAGGGCCAAAGGCCAGAGCTTGCATAGTGCCAAGGGCTCCTGCCCATGCTTTGCACACTGGAGGAGGATGGTCAGGTCTCACAATGCCTGTTTTTAACCTGCAGGTTTGAAGAGGACTTTGTTAAGGATGGGGAGCCAGCCTTGGATAATCCCAGCAGTAAGAAAGGTTGGCAAGGGACACCTAGACTCTGTCCTGACGCTAGTGAACGCTGATCGTGCACATCCCAGTGCCACAGCAGCTGTCGTGGCTGTCAGCTGTGAAGCTCTGCTTTCCTGGGCAAACGCCTCTGAGCTGGGGGCTCAGCCCTCCCTGCTGGGCAGAGGGCTCGGGGGATGGGATTTGAGCAGCTGGGTGCTAGAGCTTTGGACCTTCCCAGGGAGAGCAGTGGCTTCTGTATGCTGGTACACACAGTGTGGAGGCGCAGTCCTGCCTCCTTTCCCACACACTGGTTTAAGAGGCAATGCTATTCCAGAGCACATAATCTCTGATCCCTATGGCACATGCTGGCTTCTTTACGAGCATAAGTCCATCCTGACTCCTGTTTCTCAGGAGGTGGACTGGCAAAACAAAGCTTTCCCTTGTGACACCCTATTTGAACATGAGGCTTTTTGCTGCCTGTCCATTACAGACCCTCACTCACTTTGGTGCATCCTTTGTTGTGTCCTTGCAGGGGGAAGGAATGCAAGGAAATTCCAGCACAGGTCCTTTCCTGCGGATGGGAGAGGTGAGTAAACCACAGGATTGTGTTATGTCACCCCACTAAATGCCAGCACCTCTGATATCCCTCAGGGAGAGTGTTCTCTCCAGACACTTGCAGATTTGGAGAGCCTTTTAGAACACACCACATGGCTGCTCTCATAGCTGTGTGCAGGGGAGAAGTCTTCCAAGAACAGCACAAGTAAGACTGTATCCAAGGAATAAGATTTAAAGTTAGAATTGGAATTTGGGGTAAAAAAAAAAAACACACAAGAAATTCCTAAATCCCTAAACCCTAAATCCTAAACCCTAAATTCTTGATTTGTCTTTATTACTTTAGAAAATATGCACACAGCTTCAGAGGCTTCCCACGTCAGAGGTCCTTTCCAAGGATACAAGGGTGTTGTCCTGTTCAGGGGTCCATCAGCTGCTTCTGCCTGCTTTTGCATGGCATTTTCAATCTGTTTTCTAGGTGGAGGACATCATGGAGTGAATGTGAGCGACTCTGGTCCGAAAGCAGTGCCTGCTGTGAGCAGCCGAGCCAAGGGGAAGGACAGACTGACAGGCAGAGCCAGAAGGTGAGGAGCTGGCAGCGCTGCCATGGTGTGCACGTCCACGTCTCACTCCCTGCCTAGTTATGAAGAGGCAGCCCGTGCCAGGGCCTAACCACACTCTCATGGAAGCATATCCCACCTAGCACTTCCCTCTGTCAGTGGGAAGCCATTGGCCCTTATCCTGTCACTGCAGGCCCTTGTAAAAAGTCTCTCAGACTTCCAAGCTACTTCAAAGTAATTTTAGCCTTCAGTATCTGCCTATGTGTCTGCTCTTGAGGAGATCTGGGACACTTGGGCACTGTCAGGCAAGCAGGACCAGACTGTGGCAGGCATCAGCACAAGCAAACTCTACCTTCTTAGTCTGACTCAACTGTCTGTTCTGGCAATTTGAGTTCATGTGTTCATTACAATTAGAATTATAACAACCAGTTCATTAAGATTCAGTGGTCTCAAATGAGTGTCTCTGGACAGGCCTAGACAAGGGGCTCAGACAAGGAATACATGGCCCTGGAAGGAATCCCTGTCTGGGTGTCAGGCAAGGGACACTGGCTTTGTAAGAACTTCAAGGCCTAAATTCTGATTACTTTTTCTTGACAGATGGGATGCAAAAGAAGGCGAGGACATGTCTCTTGTGAAGGATGACCTTGACAGCCAGGTGAGTTCCTGAGTTGCAGGCCAGCAGCTGAGTTTTCTAAACACATGCACTATCAGGAAAATTGGAATCTCTAATCCATTCTAGAGCTGGGAGACCTCTATTTTAGGGTAACTGTACTCGCCACTAACACTCCTCACATGGCCTGGTGTGACAGCAGCTTCACTGCTTACACTGACCCTCTGTCAGCACAACCACCTCACCTATTCTGGGCCCTGAACACTTCTCCACCTACATCCTTTTGCGCCCTTTTTCCTCAGGTTTTCAGAACCATCACAGACAAGAAATACAATATACTGGTATTTTAATAAGCTGAACTTAGTATGTCCTTTGTTTCTCAGAGGAGCCTTGGTATGGACAGGCGGAAGAGCAGAGGTGACGAGGGGGTGGAAGAGAACTGCACAGCTGAGCTGGAGGAAAAGGGGAAACAGCCAAGCCTCCAGGATCACGGGGCCTCCTCCTCACAGCAGCTGAGAAGTGGGAAGGTCCAGCCTGCCCAGAATGGCCAGAAGGAGGAGCGGAGGGGAGTGAGGGGCTGCAGCACAGAGGTATCTGTGGCCAGTGCCGGGGACTCAGAGCCAGGGCCCAAGCCAAGCAAGGAAAGTGTTGGGGAAGATGCCAATGGGAAGCCTGGCATTGCTGACATCTCCCAGGAGAAGGAGAGCACTGACGGCACTGCTTCACAGAGCAGCCTTCAGAGCACTGCGCAAGGCACGAGGCCTGGCAGCGAGGAGACCTTGTCACTGCCTGTGGGAGCAAATGTAGATGGAGCTGGGTTGGAGAAACAGCCAGCTGCAGAACAGGAGTCCTCTGAGAACTCTTCCAGCAGCCACGGAGGAAAGCCTGACACAGCAGCAGGAGACAGACTGGATGCAGACCAAGGACAGCTGGTGAGCAAAGGAGGGGAAGAAGTGACCCAAACCACTGCTCTTGAGGGACAGGCACTTGCACTGAAAGGAAGTGAAGATGCTGAAGGCACTGAACACCATGAGCCTTCGCCCCCAGGGAAAGCTAGCTCTGACAAGGCTGTTGTGCCCGAGCAGGACATGGCAAAATCCCAGTCTGGGGAAGGGGACCAGCCTGAGGACTGCAAGGATGACAGTGGGGACAACTAGCAGATTGCACCGGCTTGCCTGAGACATAAGGTGAGTCATCTCATTAATGATCTCAGCCATAGTACAGGACCACAACTCCATTTTCTGTGGTACAATGGCATCATATCAGATAACTGTTCAGAAATGTTCATTAGCAGTGCTATAGATCTCTAAGGTAATTAAATCTATGGATCCCAAAGGCCTGTCCTGGAGTGGGTGGAGAAGGAATGGAAAGTCAGAAAAATTTAGACAGAAAACTGGGCTGCTGAAGTTGGTTGATGACACACATTATTTAGGGCACATACTGATCTATTCCTGGGAAACTATGACCTTAGAAAGGATGGGAGGAATAACCTCTGTGAGATGAGTTTGTTTCTGTCTCTGGGGTGATCACAACTCGAGGTCAGTGTGGTCCTTCCCCATAACACTTGCAAAGTCACAGGAGCCCACCTCGTGGGCAGAGCTTGGGAGAAGGTTGATTGTATGTGGGATTCTCTTCCCAGTAGAAGGTCTGTGAGTGCTACAGTTTGAATTAGAGATGGTAACACTGATGTGCAGGGCAGTGTATAAATACACAGGGTGAGATGATTCCCAGTGCAAAGGCCCACGAACCAAACAGAAGGGAGGGAGAACAGAGCCGGTTATGAAGCAATGCTCCAGGTTTTACACAAACAAACAATTTTTCTTCCATCAAGGCAAATGCAAAACCAGGAGAAGGAACAAAGGATGACAAGCACAAAGTTAAGGTAGAAATTAGGAGGAAGGGGAAAGGAGAGAGGGTAGGGGCTCTTTGCAAAGTGTGTTTTTTCCAGCAATGTCCCACAGAGCAGAACATCACACTAAACAGAGATGAGCATTTCCAGAACACAATCCAGCTTGCCTAACATGGGAGTGGCTCTCAGGATACTCCTGCCTCTCTCCTTCACAGAGGCAGCAGCTCTGTTCCATAAGTAGGCACTTGAGGCAATGAGCTGCTCAGAGCCAGGCAGGCAGATCCCTCCACCAAGTGCCTTTCCCAGATTCCAGCAGCTTTTCTGCAGACCTTACACAGCAATGTGTCCCCCGGTGTTGCTCAGTATTCCTCCCAGAGGTACAAATGAGCTTAGGGATGAAGTGGCTAAGCTGCTAACAAAGACTTTCCCTTTAATCCGATCCATATAAAAGGCAGGGAGAAGTGCAAGCGTCATAGTGATTTCAAAAAGACAAAACATCAAGAACCAGCAGGAGCTGGTTCTATGTTTGAACTAAAATTTCTTCAAGTGAGGGAAATTAATTCCAACAGCATTTAGGAGAATGTTATGAAACACCTGGATGTACAGAGTGGGAGATTACTGTCCAGCCACGCCTCTCCAATCTACCAAAATTCCCACCAAATTAGAGGATGAAGGAATTAATGACTACTTTGCTCACTCATGATAATTTTAATTAGACACCAACTAAGAGGAAACAATAAATTAGAGTAGTCCATTTTCATGTCAGTGATGGAGATTCCCATGGTTTGGTAATAGGGCCCTGAGTCCACTTCAGAGCTCAGCAGGTATATGTAACAGCTGGAAACATCTGTACTCAGTGATAACGATGTGCTGGCCCCCTGCCCTGCTCGTGGGGCCCATGTCTCACTCACATTAAATGCAGATCTCACATCCCTTCCTGCACAACTGCAGCCCTGTGCAGCCACCACGTGGGTTTCACAGCTCCCCCTCCCAATGTCTATTTATGGCACTAAAAATCTCCAGCACCTTCAAATCAGTGGGAGATGCTGTGCAGAGAGTGTGGTGGGGCTTTCATCCTTCGCTTCAAATAACAAGGAATAAATATTTACTCGAAGTGCAGGACTGGAATCCCTGGAGAATGTCCAACAAATCCCAGAGAAGTAAACGATACACAAAAACCACAGAAGCTTTTCCCTGAATTCTCTTGAGAAAATTAATCTTAACATCTTTAGAGAAAATGCAGCTGGGGGTAGATTTTCAGAGCAGCTCCAGGGATCTGACCTTGCAGCACTGGCTGACGTAAACAGGAGTGGGGCAGGCAGGGCCTGAGTGCTGCAGGACGGAGGAGGTCAGCAGAGGTCGGCTCTGATGCAAACCAGCACCCAAGGTTGGTGCAGGAAACAGCACAAGCAGAAACCAGCACTTCCAAAACAGTTGTGGAGCTTCGGAAGAACAACCAGCTTCCTTGAGGTTCAGGAGACAGGACGGTACCATCTGCTGGTATGTTTGGGGAGTTGGCCTAGGATTGGCAGGGTCAAGGGCTTGCCTTGAATAGCATTGGCTTCCCTGGTCCTTCTTGCAGCCCACATCACCCTCTGGAGCCCATCCTCATGCCACGGGCATTTTAAATTCCCAGAGCACTTCTGAGTACCACCTAAGTGGAGAGCTTAGTCTTTACACAGAGTCAGGAGTGGGACTTGACGTAATTGTCTCCATATCTCTGGAGCGATGGCACAACATGGGAGCACAGCGTTAACATTGGAAAACACAGGGATTCTGTGACAATGGTGCAAGAGACTACGGACACACAGGGAAGGCTCCAGGGCTGTTGGGAGAATGTTGTTTAGTCTACGAAAATTAAAGCAGAAAGCAGTGGAATTGTGATCTCTTTAGATATGTGGGTAGTGAACACCAGCAAAGGGGAAGAAACATCCAAGGCAGAACACAATGCTGGGGCAGGGATCAATGTATTGGAGAAGCCCAGGACTAAATATGGGAAAATTAGGAAAAGTGGCTACCTGTCAAGAGCCCTTGGAAGCTCTCCATGGCTGAATCCTGAGGGCCACTTACTGGAGCTTAACAAGTCTAAACACAACTCAGGGCTCTGATGGGCGAGCTGCTGCCATTCCAAACACCGGGAATGGAGCTGATCTCATATCCCACAGTTGTTCCTGCTACCCCAGACCTTCATCAGCTGTGTTCAGCTGCAGCTTCAGGGAGTTCTGCACATCCCTCCATCACATGGGGCCTGACCAGTACATCCCACAAGGCTGTGAAGGCCATCCCAGTGACATCCCCCAGCCAACCAGGCTGGGAGGTGTGAGACAGCAGTGATCTGTGACAGTCCTCTCCTGTGACACTGACACAGAGGGAATTCTGCCACCACAGAATTCCCACTCTGCTGGCAGAGCCCAGGCAGCACACGGGGGCATTGCTGCCCTGAGCCCCAGCTCACAGCCAGCCCCAGCTGCTCCATCTCCCACTGGCCCTGGAGTTATGTATGGGAAAGAGGATACAGTGGGAAATGTGAGAAAGGCTAATCACTATGGCTAATTACCAGGAGAAGCAATGACTTTAAAGCCCACCAGTGTCTTGGCTGTAAAGACTCACTCATGCATGGGAAGAAGGTATCTGTATTGAAAGGATAATACTGCAAAGCAGGAAAGGGAATTGTCTCCCAGCACTGAAACACAGTTAGAGCCTTCTGAAAGCACCGGTGATCAAATAGATCCACAATAGGGAGAGCTCATGCTGGAGTCAGCTCACACTCATAAACCACATTACTTTACAATATCTGGACCACCAAGTGTGATGGACAGTCTGCTTCTGGCCCTTCCCAGTCCCATTAAATCCCAGCATGCTGCCACAGCACCGAGCAGCCCTCGGCAGCAGGACACAGCAGCCCTCGCTGCTGCACACAGACAGGAGAATTAAGGAATTAAGTCTCCAGCAACAATCTCGTCTCAGCTGTACACAGCATCAGTTGTGTCAGCACCTCGGGTCTGATTTCACTTCAGTTCCTTATTAAATCATCTGTGGCTGTGTCTTTAGTTGATTCCTTGAGAAGTTTCTTTTTTATGCAGGCCAAGCTTCCTGTGGTCTCTCCTGCCTTTGCAGGATTTAATGTCTTCTTTTTTATATCCCTCTCCCTGACCTTTCCTGGGAGCTTTGGGTGCTGAAATCTGCATCAGCAAAAGGCAGATCTACGGATTTAAACATGGATGCAGGAAAATGCCAGCTCAGCAATTCTGAGCAGCACCCAAGCATCTGGCAACTAGAAAATAATAAAAAGTCTGCCTTTCCCAATTAAAATCAGCCTGTCTGGGTCTGGAAGCAGCTCTAGGACAGCAGGCTCCACTCACAGGATAGTTTTTCATTAGGAAAAGCTGATTCAGCCTCTGCCCTTGGGGCTCACAAGTGCTGCACACCCAAGCCAGGTTCACCAGGAAGGATCACAAAGCCCTACCTGAAATCAGCCTCTTCTCTTGGTGCTCCAGGTGCTGAACCAGCACACACAAGAACACGTCAGGATTGTTGTTCCTGAGATATAAGGAAAGAGTAAAGTTGATGTATCCCAGAGGAGGACTGAGAGTGTTTAATCCAGACGGGTAGAGTCAGCTTATCCCCTGGGCTTCAGAGCCTCCACTACTCCTGTCTGATTTGGCAGCACATATCTGGGTTATGCCCCAGTGGTGCCTCCCAAGCAGCCCCAGCCGTGCAGGAAGGGCAGGGTGGAACTCAGCAGATATTTTAATTTACAGCTCAGCAGTTCCCTGGAGACTGACAATCGTGCGGCTGTCTCTGCTCTCGTTTCACAGGATAACGTGCTGGAGGCAGTGGAGGAGAAGAGGAGCACAAGCTTGTCCTCACTCTTTTGCCTTCTATGAAATCAGCTTTCAGCACCTGTGCAGTGCCCTTCAGCACAATTCACAACACATGGGGTCCCCATCACCACCCCCACCCACAGTTCTGGCATCCCCCTTCCCTATCCGTGTGTCAAAGAAAACACCAACACTTATCTATTTGTTTGGCATATATTGCAGCTGCGTGGCAAGCCAAGGAAATGTCTACTGGATGCACTTTATTTTATTTAATGACTAATTCTTTTTAAACTTATGGCTTGGGTTTCTGGGCACACATGCTGTTTTTCCCCCAAAGGCTGGAGGCACGTGCCAGGGGCTGTGCCAGCAACTGGAACAGCAGGAAGAGGTGACTGGCAAAGCAGAGGGGTGAGGTGTTAGGGTGTAGTTCAGTAGGTGGGTGAAGAAGTTGTGTTCAGAGCTCTTGTAGTAGAGGTTTGCACATGGTTGAAGTGTTGGCAGAGGTGTATGGTAGTGGCAGGGGCTGCAGGGCATGAGCAGGAGGGATGGATGGGTGGATGGATGGATGGATGGATGGATGAATGGATGGATGGATGGATGGATGGATGGAGTGCTTCTGACAAGCACAGATCAACCCAGCTCCTCCTCCTTGAAGAGCCTCCAGCTGTCCTCCCCTTTTAGAGGTTGAGGAGCACATCAGGACAGTGCTTTGTGCCAAGGAAGGTGGGTGCTTGGGTGACCAGGTGTGTGCATAACTCAGCAAACTCCCTGCCCCCTTCCCACGTGTAACTGGGCATCCCTGCAGCACAGCAAGGAAGGGGACAGCACAATAATCTTCCTCCCCCACCACACTGCCCAAAGCAGTTGGCAGCAGGACCCAGGCCAAACTGGAGCTGGAGGTCCAAGACTTTGTATTAAACATTTTCACCTTCCTGGTTGTGCCTTCCATAGCCTTGTGTTTCATTAAGAGAGCAGGAATCCTCTCTAAGCTGCCCTGCAGACCTTCTGACCTGGCCTTAAAGAAACCTTTCAAATGGAGGATCTGGAGGAGCTTTACAAGCACAAACATGCAAGAATTCCAGCTGCTTGGCTTTCCAGTTACAGCAAGCTAGGACCCAGCTGGAATACAGATACCAGTTAAGGAGAAGGCACGAGGAATATAACACAACATAATTTCTGACTTCTGAATGACAGGGCAGAGCGGGCATCACCCTCACTTCAAGGTGCTGCTCTAAAATTTGATGCCAGAGTAAGCATCCCTGGAACAGGTATGTGTGGAGACTGCCTGGAATGTCCTGCAGGATGTTGGCTGACCAGGCTGGCAGACTGCCCTGGAGATCAGATTGGCATGTGTGGACTGAAATACTCTATGCTGCTTTAATAAACTAATATTTGCACAGACAAACATTTGTTTTCCCACGTGACTTAGACCCGTGACACCTATCATGAAGCACAAGCCTGGGAATTTCCTCCATGTGCCAAATTCAGGAGATTTTACTGGCATCACACCAGGTATTATCAAAAAACAGAGCATGCAGCTTTTGTGTCTTAGCAGTAGAAACATCTCCACCCCACCAAAGCCCAGACTGGGTTTATTTGGACTTATCCAACAGATAAAGGAACAGATAAATAGAAGATTGTTAAACTGCTCCAGGTCCTGGAGCTTCTCCATCACTGTTAAAGGCTGATTTTCCTTATCTGACTGGCTCAAAAACCTGCTTGCAATTGTTTAGTTTTTTAATTCATTATTATTTTGTACATCAGGTCTCTGACCTGACTCTTGGTCTAGTCAGACTGAGTCATTACCAGCATTTCCCAGGAGCCAGCTTGCCTCATGGTCCATGGAGCACACAGTCTCAGCTCAAGAGCTGGTGCGCCCCAGGAACAGCTGGACACATGGCCAGACAGGAATTTTATATTGTCCTGGTCCAGTACTGTGTTGAAAAGATAAAACACCTTGCTGCCCTAGACTCCATTCTGAAAGGAAAACCATCATTGGTCCTCCATTCCCTTCTTTTTTTCCTTTCTTCCAAGTGACTTTGCAGGTAATGATGCCCAGGAAGGACTGAGTCTGATCCAGGCTCTGGGAATGGGACTGGACAGCTTGTGCCTGTTCTAAGTGTATTTTTTCCTGCTCATTAACACTTTGCTCAATGCACTTTGTTTGGTGCCTGGGCTGTGATTTTTCAGACAACTGTGGCTTAGCTGTTTCTTCTTTATGGTGAGAGAAAAAACTGAAAAGTTGACAAATCTGATGTAGAGGGATTATTTATATGAAATAAAAGTTGGAATGAGGAAAAACCTTCTGTTTCTCACTATTTCTCAGTTCCACATATAGAGATTTCCAAACTGAATCAGTAATCTCTGCTTTTTCGAGCAACAGCTCCAGTTCAGAGCACTGATTCCTTTGGGAAGCACTGAACTCCTGGGGTAGCTCAGCTTCCTCACCACAAAAGCTCCCTGCAGCAATGCCAGGAAGGTGAGGATCACTTTTCCATTGAGGCATCAGAGCCATCACCTCATCACCACTGCACTTTTCTTGCAAGCAAATGTAAGGGCAGCTCACAGAGTTCAGAGTCAGCTGCCTGCACAGGACCTGTTCCTTCCCAGCAGTGGCTGTTAGCTCAGGGATTTGGCGGAAGTTGTTCTAGCTTTTCCAAACACAAGGGAAGCAGCAGCACTCCCAGGAAGAATGCTTTTTCCTTCAAACCAAAGGATCAGCTGGCCACTAGACAGTGTTCTTTTCCTTAAAAATTTAGACATCTGTTTCAACGCAGCAACTCTGTAGCTAAAACTATCAGAACTGATCCCAGACTAGTGAGTCAGCTCTTGCATAAAGAAGGTAATTTAAGAAACTTCAAGCCAAGGACAAAAATTCATTTGGATAAAGTTGGAGATACTTGTTTCCAAAGCAATTACTGAAGGAGGCAATAAGACAAAATCCTTACAGCAGTTCAGCTCTCCATTCCTACCTCAACAAGTCCAATACCTGCAGCAGGAGCGTACACACAGGCCACTAACCAGTAAAGCCCAATACAGAGTCTCTAGATATAAAAATAACAGAAAATTTCACTGGTTTTCCACAACAATCTCCCTTCAGATAAACTGGTTGCAAGTGGCAGACGACACTGGTACTTAGCCATCAATTTTGTATTTTAAGTACATAATACAGTAATTAGTGCTTTTCAAGTCAATGGGAGGCCCAGAGCAACAGAAGGATACAGCACTACTGGGAAGTTCAGGACATTGCCTGCTGCCTTCCCTGGAAAGGTTGTACAGCAACAGCTCAACCAGCTCCCAGGCTCTGCAGCACTGGCAGGCAACACTGGAAGTCCGTGGCTGATTTCCTGCTCACACCATCCCAGTGACACAGCACCTGGCCAGTTTTGACAAAACTGCCTCTGAACACCTGGAACAGCACAAGCCAAGCTTCATCCCCTTAGCTTCATGCTCCATCTTGGCCAGGACTGTTTCTTACACCATTTCCCTCTCTGTGTGCTCCAGCAGCTCCAGGACTCAGAGCCAGCTGTTGGTAACACAACCCCTGAGCAGCCCACCGAGATCAGCTTTGACTTCTCTGGGGCAAATCCCCAATGCCCAGAAGCAGACATTGATTTTGTTATCATCACTACACCACACAACAGCTTTTCAGCTATGCTCAGGGATTAAGCCAAGATTCCCTGTCAGAAATACTGCACAGGAATCTGGGATTAAGATGATGTGCATTGCATCAGATGAGCCCGCAAGAGAACACACACGGGGAGAAAAGAGCTTTTAGAGATGGAAACGTGAGCTAGCTGCTGGAGCAGATTACATGCTCCAGTAACTCTTTTTCCTGCTATTTCTCTTCCTCCTGGTCCCTCTGCATGTGAGTTACACTGAATGCTGTCCTTGGACAAACTGGGCTCATTGGGACAAGACCAGTATGCCCAGGCAGAGGGGAGGTAAAAGCAAAAAGCTTTAGGGTATTTCACTCAGATTTGAGTATTTCCTTCATCCAGCTGACTTCCAGACATCTTCCTTCCTCACCGACGTGCACATGCTGGGAATATGGCACAGCTCTATTGGCAGGTGACATGCAGGACAGCAGCTGTGTGAAGGGAATAACCCTCCCCAGCAATTCCAAGGAATCAGCATCTTGAATCACAAGGTTACAGTCATTTATATCTAGGAAGCAACACACAACCCTGTGTCTTGTCATGCCTGATACAATCACACTAAGTGAACCTGAATTTTATTGTTTTTTTGAGGAACAATGAAGGGAAAGGGTGAACTGGAGCTGAAGTAACACAACAGACGACACAACCATCTGCCTTTTAAACCTCAGCTTTACCCCAGACTGGTGACTGCACCATTTTAGGGCACTAAAGCAATTCTGCTGAGATGCAGATGACTGTCTCAGTACAACAATAGCAACATAATGCAAAAATTCCCAGTCCAAGTATCTGTTGCAGCCAATCTACTTCCCAAAAAATCCCTAGTGCCCTGAATTTTAAGTTAGCTTACACCTAGAAACCAATCCAGATGAGCCATTTTTGTTAGTAGAGTATTTGCAAAGTACACTTAGTCACCAATTTCTTCGACAGCCTGTCATGACGAGAGTAAGAAGCACAGCAACGGGCTCATCACAGGCTGGCAACAGCATCCCAACGGGAACACATCTGCCTCCAGAAGGCTATGACTCCTGGCTAGGAAAAGAATGGGGAAAAGATTGTAGTTGAAGAATATGGGTCCAGAAGATTTGGAAAACCAGGCTGCTGCAATCACCAAAGCTCCCTGGCCTTTAGGCCAGCAGTCCACAACTCTTCTGCATCTTCCCCAGGCAGCTTCCCCTCCCTCACACACTCAGTACAACTGGAGTGAAGCCCCAGGATGCTCCAAAGCCAGTTGTAATAGGTACAGAAATAGCAGCATTGCACTGAAATCTGTTTGTCAGCAGAGGAGAAGATGCAAAAACAGTCTGGGAACTCACCAAGCCTGCACTTTCCTACAGGAATGCAGACAGCCACAACCATCCTCGTACTTGCTCATCAACTATTTTTAGCACCAGAAGGGGAGGCAGCCATCAGTGAAGGGCCTGTTCCCTTTGATCCAGCGGATCTGAGCACTGTCTCTGTCCCAGAGATCCTTTGCTACCAAAACCACAAACCAGGTAAAGAACTTTAGGTTGTTCCTGCTCCGAGTACAAGGCGTCTCTCAGCAGTTACACGACAGGTTGGAAGAGGGCCACGCAGCCCATTTAATTCCATTCCCTTCCTCTCCCCTCTGCACCACGCAGCCAGGCTCTATTAGTCTGCTGAGAACAACTGTAGTTAAAGTGAAGGATGCCAGGAGGCCCTGGGCACTCAGTGCTGGAGCACATTGGATGCACCGTTCGGAGCCGCTAGAGTCACCAGCTCCAAGCTGCAGGCTAGCAGGAGAAATCCCAGCATCCATGTCATTGCACACAGCTTTATTTATCTCCAAGGTTTTACAAGTTAAACAAAAGCTCCTTCTCAGAGACACTTCCCAACTGGTTCTGCATTACCACCCGAGCCGACAGGCAGACTAAACTCAAGTGGCACCACAATGAGCCTGGTTTCTCTGTCATTCATTCCTCCCTTGGGAAGCTGCAGGAACTTTCCCCCACAATCAAAGGTGTACCCCAAGGCCAGCAAATGGCATTGCTGTCACCAGGACCCAGAACTGCTGTGGGCGTGAGCAGCCCCACAGAGAGGGATCAACACGCTGCAGGCAGAACCACCAAAGGAACACAATCCCCCACTCACAGAACAGACACCCGTGGGGCCCAGAGCCGATGCTGCTCCAGGACACTCAGCCTTCCCTCTGTGGATGAACAGGGAGAGCAGAGAAGCACCTCAGGAGGTGACAGCTGCAGGGCACCTGCAGTGCTTCCAGCTCTTCCACCTGCCCCGCAGGAGGGTGGCAGTGATCCCATGATTTTGGCTAAAGTGACTAAGCGGGATCGTTTTGTCCTTCCCACCAGCTTTTTGTTCCAACAACACAAAGCATTCCCTGCATGCTCCCCAGAAAACTGGAAAGGAGGGTGAAAAGAAGATCACAAACCACTCTCCTTTCACCTAATTTCTCCCTGCAAGCCCTCTGCTCCTGGTTCTACCTTTCACAGATGCTGTAAAGGCATCTGTGAAAGGCAGAACCATGGAGCAGATGCCCAGCTGATGATGCAGCCTTAACAAACCACCACAGTCCCAAACTCCAATGTTGATATGAAACAGCTCTTTTCAAGCAGCCAAGTGCCATATTTTATGGTACCTTTGTGATCTGCACAACTGAAATACGTATGCCACGTTACACCACATTTGCATCCCTCAGCAGACGGAATCTGAACTGCTGTGATTCTTTCACAGGGATGCAGCACAGCCTGGCAGCCTCACAGATTCAGCTGAATCCATCCATCTGGAAAGCAGCAGCTTGGAACAACATGGCTCTTACGGTTTCCTAGTTTATATCCCACATCCCAGAGTCGTTAAAGCCCATTTTTTTCACCCTGCTCATCAAAGAATAGAAGATTTCTGAGGACCACAGGGCAGGAAACCATGGAGCTGGGAGGACAGCCTTCCCAGGACTCACCAGGAGCTCCCTGGACCAGACCAACCCTGGTTCTGCATGCCCCAGAGGTGCGGGGATGATCTGTAAGCGCCGCCATCCCTCGCAGGCAGCAGCACGAGGGTACAACCGTGCCACAGCTCAGAGCCCACCAGCACCCACCGCCACAGCTCCACCTGCTCTGCCAGCACAGATCAAACCTATCCAGCACCATTGCTTCGTTTCCACAATTAGCCACAGACAGAGGTTTCTCCAGCCTCACCTAAGGAGACCAATGACAAATGAATCAACATCATATACCATAGTTGCCCATTGCAATGGCCAAATTTTTGCTACTCAGACCCCTTCCACTTCAGCATTCCTCCTCCCACCACCGAAGAGAACATACTTTGTTACAGAGACTTTCATATTGGGAAAATATTTTAATATAGTAAACAAGTCAATTTACCTTCCACATATTTTAAATAAGTTTATGCTCATCGTTAAACAAAACTGTTTTTACTTCAACAATGAATTACAGCCTCTAAATTCGTATTGTTCCCAGCTGATCCTGTAAATAGCGAGGAATTTTGGACACCGATATCCTTGTATAGGTAACAGACTGGCATAAACAGCGCAGGAATTCAATGCGGGTTCAAAGGGAGAAGCTAGCCCTGGTGAGGAAGAAAACGAAGCCACAAAATTCCCTTTTGAGGAAAAACCGAGGGGAAAAGAAGATACCGCAGTTCCACCGAGTCCAAACGGGGCCGAGTCAGTCTCCATGTCAGTCTC
>VZRH01003876.1:213712-253698 GCA_013397555.1 Urocynchramus pylzowi
GGGCAACCCCGCCCTGAGGGGTGGGAACGACGGAGGGGAGGGAGGGCGGGGGAGGAGAGGAGAGGGGAGGGCAGGGGGAGGAGCCTGGGCCACCTTTAAAATGAGCCCCCTCCCCCGATGCCCGTGTCCCCCCACCCTTTACCCGCCTCGGAGCGAGGGGTGGTCGGTGAGCGGTGCCTCAGGAACATGGGCAGCGCTCGCCGAGCCGCAGGGAGCCTTCTGGCACGGCCTCCTGGAACGTGCCCAGCGCTGGAGGAGGTCGGGAGTCTCCTCTTTACCTTGGCTTCCCGACGGAGTTACTTTTTGCTGTCTCCCTGATGCAGGTATGTGCTGCCTGCGCCTCTGTGAGGCTGCAAGGGTGCCCGAGCCAAGCGGCAATTTTTTAGAGGGAAAGGCTGCCTTAGTTTTGTCCAAATTGGGCTCTTCCCAAGCCCGTTATTGATACAATCTAAAGCTCCTCTTAAGGTATGGCTTCACCTTACTCCACAGGTGTTAGTTTCCTACAAAATTGTTCTATTGTCGTGTTCAAAAGACAACTAAAATGCTGATTTGGGGCATAAATTAGCTTTTTTTCTTTATGGTGCAAGAAAATTACTTTTGGGAATGATTTAGTTGTGCCTTCTGCAATTATTTTCTCCCTCCCTTCAATCTGAGGTCAGTCAGGTGTAGTGGTTGCAGCAGAAACCTCTTGTAAACCAGGACTTGTAGATCTGGAGGAGGCTACAGCAACTGGAGAACTGCCTGTTACCCAGAGGCTTCCCCAAGAAGATGTGTTTTGGAATGAATGGAGTAGCTGCAAAATAATTGTAGTTCTTGGAAAGGGAATTTATAGCAATTCCTACAAAATGGATTTTCTAGTAATTTTTCAATGTGTTTTCCCTTAGTGATGGGTTTGCTTCAGCTCCTTCTCCTTTTTGGTTCAGCAGGTGAAATGATGATTAGTTACTACCTCCCACAAGTCCCTTCCCTATGCTCTTGCTTAATTCCAGTTAAGAGGCAGAGTTGACATGTACCAAGAATGCCTCTTGGGCTTAGTGAGGTCTTGACAGTTTTTGCCTGGTGCTTGTCAGGTTGAAGTACTGAGGCCTGAACAACAGGCCCTGAGCCAAAGCTGACCTCTCGATGAACCTTCCAGCCAAATGTTATATGTATCCACTCATATCAACCAATACCATAAGCAATCTGATAGATATATCTGTTCATTGTCAAAACATGTATTCACCTTTCCATATTTAGGAACCAGGTAAGACTGGATGTGCAGGGGAATTGTTGGAACATTCCCAGCAAATGTACGGAGTGTGATGGCCTTGCGGGGTTCTGCCTCCAGCCCAACATCTTCACCTCCCTGTTGCATTTATTTGTGACTCAGACATGCCGCAGTGGAGACTTGCCCTTCCTAAAACACACAATTCCATGATATTATTCAAGAAATTTGGTGTTCTTAAGGCCCTCTTCTCCCTGCCAACCCTCTGCTCTCAGGGCTTTGAGTAAGACAAGGCTTGTGTTCATTAAATGTGAAGTCTTGGCTTTTGTCAGAGTCAGGTGAAAGCTTTTCATTTTATTGTGGACAAATAACTGGGTTTGAGCTTCTCTCCAGGCAGCTGTGAGCAGGTCTGTGCCTTCTTTCCTAAACAGAACTCCATGCTAACAACCACCCCTAAAGGAACTGCAGCAATGGTGCTTGCTTTGTCCTTGGGGTTTTAGCAAAAACACCAAGCTGTGCTTTGGGTGGACTCCTGTGGTGCAAAACTGGAGCTCCTGGGTCTTGTAAAGTCAGTGACTATCTCTGACACTAGACACAGCTTGCAAATTATTCCTCTCTAGGGTTCTTCCTAAAGATCACAAAAGACATCACTTGCTGGAGACAGAGTCAGGGGTACATGATGCACTCGGGGACTCCTGTCAAGGAAAGAGAGCTGCAGAGACCCTAAACAGCCTTCCTCCTACCACTCCAAAAACTGCTCTGCAGGCTCCTGTTCTTTATAAGCTCCTTTAATTTTGACTTCTCATGTCTGAGGGTCCACTAGAAAGCTTGAATTCTGCTGCTACTCTTGCAGTGGGATGTTTGTTTGCTCTTCAAGGGCCCCTGAAGGATGTAGCTAAATGAACCTGTGTTATTGATTTCCCACAATCACAGTCAGTGAATAGCTTCCCAGTGCTCCAGGATAGGGAAGACTTAATTAAGGGAAGATTGCTGGCCTGAGATAGATTCTGTCCATGCAGACCCCACTTCTGAGAGTAGCGGAATACTGGATGGATGCCTGGGACATCTCTCTGAGCTGTGCAAAGGCCTTTGCAGGGAGGAGGAGAATGCTGTATGCTGAGGCTGGATATTACAGAAATGAGAGCTTTGGGCTAGCATGTGAAGAAGTGAAGTTTGTGGAAGGGTCAGGGAAGACCATGGCTGACTCCTGTTCAGTTTTGTGAACTGAGTAGGCAAACAGTTGGAGTAAGTTGAGCTGGTGCAGTGGGAAGTAAATGTTGATGAGCTTAAAAGCAGAATGGGGCTTCCTCCCCCAGTATTCAGATTTCCTGTGCAGTGTTTTGTACTGGAGGTGAATTCAGGCAGAAACTGGTTGCATCCACCCCCAGGTGTGGTACAAGTTGCTTTCCTGCTCTTGTTACTCTGCTACTGAAGTGTACCATGAGATGGGCACGTTGTTTGTGTGCCACTGCTCCTCGTGTTCTTCCTTGCCTGTTAATGAGCTGTCTTGGGTAGTCTTGTTCTTTTCCCAGCAGTCAGGAATGGTGTGGTTCAGCCAGCCCTGGGCAGCAGTGACCTGGCACTGCAGGAATGTATGGGATGCTTAAATGTGATCCTGCTCGCAGCACTCACTGCGCTGTTTGGAAGTTCGCTGGAAGCCGTCAGTGCTGTAAACACAACACACTGCCCAGTGAGCAGGTAATTATAGGCCTAACCGTGTCTTGGTGGTTGGACAGAGTTTCTTGGGGTTTGAGGTTTTTTTGCACAAGACCTCACTGCTTTTATAGTTTTGTGGCATCTGTGGCCACTTCTCCGTGCCATAGTCCACTGCCCTCTGACTTTTGCAGATCAGGCTGAAGAGTCATGCTGAGAGCTGTCAGGAGTCCTTGGCCTTGTGGTTTCAGCTTGAAGTGGGACACAAGATATGCCCCTGTACACACACCCAGCAGTTCTGAGGTGGTAAGTTCAGCGGGGTGGTAAGAAAATATTGGCTTTGTGGTCTTAATGGTATTGTTAATCCTTTCTGGATTGCCAGCACTCTGAGGGCAGAGCAGCCACAGGAGCAGTGGGATGGGCTGGCATTTGCAGAGCTGGGAGTTCATTGCTGATGTGCAGTGTCACAGCTCTTCACTAGAGGACAGCATTACACATGGCAAAGTAATTTTCCTGCAACAATGCTGGGAGAGATTTCTTATGGATTTTCTGTGCCAGGAGTAAACTGGGGTGGAGGTTACAGTAATTTGCTGGAAGTCAGGAGGGAGGTTTAACAATGGGGCTTAAATCTGTGTTTGGAAACTTTGTATGAAGGGTGATGCTGCCTGCCTTGCTGCTGCATGCATCCTGGGGGAGGTACAGGCTGCTGGATAGATAGCACAGGGAGAGAAGGAAGAATATTGAATTAAAAAGGGAGAATAATAAATTAAAAAAAGGGAAATGTTTGCATATCAAAACTCTTGTAGCAAGTGGTGGGTTGCCTGGAAGTGAAGGTATGGGAGGAAAGCAAGGAGACAGAGGGATGTGGGATGAGTGTGCACTGAGTGATGGGCCTTACAGGAGAGAGAAAATAAAGGCTTCTTTGAATAAACATTGCTCAAGTGCTGCTGTTCGTGCCTGCTCTGATGTTGGAGCTCTCTGCAGAGGGCAGAACTGCTGCTCTATCCTATCAGGGCTCCATCAGCCATCTCTGCATGCAAGGGACAGAGGCTCCTACAGAGCAAGGAGTGTGAAGTGGAAGATAAGGAGGCTGGGCTGGGCAAGAGGAAGGGAGCTGCAGCTTTTGTGACAACCTTTGTGCAAGTGGGGGTTTGGCCCTTGCTGTTGGGCATCACGTAGCCTTGCAGGGCAGCCACCAACTTCATGCTGCTTGTGTTTGGTTGGGTCTTGATTATGATTTCATTATTCATTGAATTAAGGCTTTATTCCTTGGGGGAAGCTGACCTTGAGTGACATGTGAATTAAGCTGTGGCAGGGTTCTTGCTTACTTTGTTGATGAGGCAGAGAAAGCTGATGAATATCCGGGTGTGAGAGAAGGACAGAAGCAGCCTCTCAGTGAGGCCCTGTCAGGAAGGACACTTGGTTCACAAGGCTGTGGTAGCTAATAATACCAGTCAAGCCATGGGATCCAGTAGCTATGACTGATCTCACCTGCCCTTGGCAGTGCCAGGTGGCAAAGCTCATCCCACCTCTCACTGCTTTGCAGCTGTGATCTCCAGGGCCTTCCTGCAGTGCTGTCAGTGTTCCAGAGGCTGGGAGGACTGCAGCACCTCTGAGCAAGATTAATGCTCTCTATTCTCTCCACTGCTGCTCCCTAATTTAAAGGGAAGCAATCCTGAAGCTGCTCTGACCTTGCAGAAGAGATCAGGCGACTGTAGGGAACTTTCACTCCTCACTACACCCTCTGTCATCTTCTGCTTCTCTGCTTGGGAGTAACCACATTTCCTGAGTGTGGGATCCTGGTGACACTGGCTTGGCTGGGCCTGGAATATCCCAGTGACCCTAAGGAAAGAGAGCCAACAGCCTTCTGTTGGATAGCCAGTTCCTGTAAGTGCAAGATTGATAAGTGCAGAAAATGCCATGGTAACTGGAAATGTGGAAGCTCTCTTATTCCTGGGGGTTTTTTTGGCAGGTTAACCCCTTGAAAGAGAAAGGATGTTGTGTTTGCTCAGGGTTCTCTTTTCCTGCAGCAGGGAGCTCTGATTCCTGCCTTTATTGTTTTACAGTTGGAGCACTTGCTAGAGTTACACTTAATCTCTCCTGCCTCATGCCACTAACACCTGAGAATGCCCTTAGGATTCCTTCAGTGACCATTCCCCGGCTGTCCAGGCTGCTCCAAAGTGCCAGACTTATCACATCAGGGCTGGGAAGAAAGGAGAGAACAAAACATGCAGCTGGCTCCCCTTGCAAAACTGGGGAAGGGGGGTTGTTTCCCCCCTTCTTCTGTGCTACTTTTGCCAGCAGCTTGTCCCTTTTGAGCAATGGCAACCTTGGCTTTGATAGGAGATGAGGATGACATCCCACCGTGTGCCTGGGAATCTGCAGCAATCATAGCACAGTTATTTCCACTTTTAATTAGTTGTGAGGTTCTGCCTCTGACTAAAATTGATTTTGCCCATGTCAGACCTTTTCATAAGCTGCTCTCCAGGTTAGCCAGTGCCCATCAGCCAGTGGAGCTCCTTTCCTCCTCTGCTGCCCACATGGAATTCCTTTGTTCCAAGGTCAGGAGCAAAAACTCATTTTGGCCCTGTTTACATTTAGTCTGTTCTGCTTTTGGTCACTTCCCTGCTGCTTTGTTGCTATAATCCCCATTTTGCCCACCTCTCCTGTTCTGTGTCCCATGTATCTGCTGCAGAGCCAAGTGAGTCTGTGGAATAGCGCAGTTCCTGGGACTCTGGGAATGTTTTATTTCATCTGGGGAATTTCCAGCTGCCCTGCTGGTCTGTCTCACTTTGAGGCTGACATTCAGAAGAGCCCATAAGAGAAAGGAAAACTGTTTAAGACTGGACAGTGCAGTGAGTGGCCCCAGAAATGGAATCTGTCCAGAGCAAGGAATGAGTTTGTTTCCTGGGACATCTGGCCTCTTGCATGAAGGGGGCAGTCTGCTTGTAGCCAGAGCTGAGCTGTTCCGTAACCACAGCTGCTGAAGCAGTTGGAGCGTTTCTGGCAATGCCTGTACTTCGTCAAGAGAGCATTTAAGGAAGTTGAGTTGCGGAAGTTCACCGAGCCGGGTGCCTCACCAGCACGGCTCCAAGGAGTGGATCCCTCCCGGAGGGACGGTGGCTGTTTGTGCCCACCAGCACCCCAGCCATCGCCAGCCTTCCTCTGGGTGACCTCGGGTGAGGCTCTGCTTGCCTGGAGAGCTGTTGATTTACAATGCAGATTCATCGCTCCTCGCCTGCCTGTCCCTGCCCCTCCTAAACTGGGCTGGGATATAAGAGGCTGTTTGCTCTCCGATGCCAACAGTGGCCATGGCAGAACGCCCTGCCACGTGAGAGGCAGAGATAGAGGAGAGGGGGCTAAGGAGGAGTGAACCCTGCGGTTGCTCTTGCTTCTGGTAGCTGAGGAGCACATCTGCAGGACCATGTCTGGGCTGAACCCTGTCCTGCAGCCCACGGAGGTGAAGGAGTACCTGTGCAAGGGCGACCGCTTCATCAAATGGGATGATGTGAGTACTGGGGTGTTCCTTCTCTACGCTGTGCCTGTGGTGGCAGGGAGACACTGGTTGGGTCACAGTTTCTGGGGAGGCTGGGAGCCTGTGTTCAGTGTGGCATCCCACCTGACAGCAGAGATCTCTGGACAGGGAGAGGGAACTGGGAAGAACAGGAAAGCTGAGGACTGAAGTTAAGGGGATGTTGTGTGTGTGTGTGTAAGGGGTTGGGGATATGTTTTCTACACCTCTTGTAGTGGAGGATGGAAACAAATGTGCACTGTGTGTGTGTGCAGCCCCTGGTGTAGGACACAAGGTCCAGCCCTCAGGAAGGTGGTCGCTGCTGGGAGCCTCTGTGGGGTGAGATTCAAATGCCACATTTGGACTTTCTGGAGGAGCATGAGGGGTAGGATCTACTCCAGAGCAAAGAGCACTCACTGCACTTTGCAGATAGAGATGAAATCAGGCTCCAAGTTGCTTCCTCTTATGGCCCTGTTGCCTGAGTGGATCGGGGTGAGCCATGGCCTCCCACGCCTGCCTGGCCCCTGGGTCTGGGAATGACTGAACAGCAAAGGGCCTGTGCTTTAACAGGACTAAAGCCTCAGGGTGCTGCAGCAAGCTGTTGCTCTCTCCAGCTCATCGTCCTCTTTACCTTCAAAACAGCTGCTTTGCAGTCACTGCCTTTCTGTGTGAGGGGAGGAAAGTGTAGAGCAGCAGCAGTTCATTGGAATGTAAGGATTCCCCTCCTCACTTTCTAAGGAGGCAAAGGAGTGCTTACCCAGCATCCACAAACCTGAGCAGGAGGAGAACAGCTGCCCATCTGTGCTGTCTGGAGATGGAGATGAGCATGAATGTTGATAAAAGGGGGGAAGCCCAAATTATGGTTATTCACAGAGGTTTGGGGAGATGATTCATGTGGTGTTGCAAATGAGATGATCAGAAGGAGCCTGCAGCAGCAGTGCAGGTGGGATTAGCACTTTTGTGGGTGTGAAGCTGGAATACAGTGCTAAATCCCAAAGGAGCTTGTGGGGGAGTGGATCAGATCACCTGTGTGCAACATCAGCAGGGTGGTCCAGTGGCACTGAGAATGAGAGCAGTGTACTGTGCAGGTGGCAGGAAGGATGGATGTGAGGAATATGATTTGGAATATGGCTGCCAGTTTGCCTGTTAGCAGTGCATAAACAGGAGGATGACACTGGGGTACAGTGAAAAGCACAGCCTTCCTCTTTCCTGTGGGCCCACTGCCTGCAGAATGCACTTGGGGCTTCTTAGAATTTGAAATCTGCTTTCTCAGAATAACAGTAGCCAAACTTGTCTAAAATTGCTGGTGACTTTGTGCTCAGTCCTTGGGGTCCATTCTCCCAAGAATTGGAATTGGAAACTGTTAAGTACTTCACTGGGTATTCCTGGGATAGGTTCCCCTGAAACCCAAGGTGAGTCAGTTGGGCTTCCAAGACCCACCAAGTGTTTATTTCCTGCTGTAGCTGTTGATTAGTGAGCTCAATTCCCATCTGGATCTTTCCTTAAGGTTTATATGTTTGTAAATATTTCTAAGTGGTTGCCTCAACTAAGTAGTTTACAGGCTTGATCTTCACCAATAAAGAAAGGCTTCTCCATGAGTGGGCTGTTCTGGTCACATTGCTCCATCGCATTGGGCTTTCCCAATCCATGGTTAGAACAGGCTGCAGAGGATGGTGGTGAGAGCTCCAGACTGCAGGATTGCTACGCTTCAGAATTCATGAGTGTTGTGTTTTTTGCATCTCTTTCAATTGACATGACTGTACTGTTGGTAACAGTTTTGAACTCCCTCCAGGATAAGTGAGGCAAAGGAGTTAAGGAAGATCAGATTGGCCTCTTACATCACTGTTCAGCTTGGGACTGAACTAGGGCCTTCCAGCAAAAAAGCAAACCCACACTTTTTCTATGGAGCTCTCACCTGGTTCATCTTTGGTAAGGCACTGTCTAGAGGAGAGAGCAATGGATCCCTGACAGGCAGGACTGTTCTGACCTGTCTGATGGAGTTAGTTGCAGGACCTTGGGGTAAGGAGCAACTCTGCAGTGCTTTGTTCAGCATCCAGCAAGCTGGGGCTCCTAAGCAGACTGAAGAGGTGAAGTTCTACTGCATGGGTGGTAGCTGAGTTAAAGAACCAGCTGGGAGCCCTGTCAGAACCCCAGGCAGGGCACAAGGCAGTAGCTGACCTCTTGAGTGGGGCAGATGGGTATGGGTTTGGCTCTGTGCTGCCTCTGAGTCCTCATAGTAGAGTCAAAACTTTTCCTATCTCTGAAAAATTATGGATTACAGGATTTTAGCAGAGAGTGTTTGCTTTGTGCCCCACAGAGGGAGAAGCAGTCAGTTTGGCTGCCAGACCATCTTCTGCAGGATTGCTGGTTTCCTTTGCTGCCAGGAGCTGCCCCATTGGAGAGGCTGCCTGCACCCCCTGGCAGGCCTGACCCTGCCTAGGAGTCTGGCTGGCAGCAGCTTCCTTGCAGCCTCAGCTTGCCCTCCAGAAAGCTGCTTTGTGGGAGATAAGGGTAATCTAGAACGTGGCACAATCCTCTGTGGTGGTACCGTGGGGCCTGTTCTGCTCTCCATGGCCACGTGTGCAGGGAGCCAGCCAAGAGCTCTGGGAACATGGACATGGTGCTCACCCTGGCACAGCAGGAGGAAGACAGGAGGCAGTAAAAGGACCACATATGATGTGCTGTGCAATGAGCACTTTACTGCAAATATTGCACATGGAAATGGAGGTCTCTGAAAATACAGATACGTTCTAGAGTGAAGTATGAGTTGAGTACAAAACTTAAGAATCTGAGGCCAAGAGACAAGTACAACTTCCAGATTTCATTACTGGTTTCATATTAGCAGTGATATGTTTCAGCTTCCTGAATTGAATCTGGAGCCTTCCCAGAAATGGCTGTGTGGGGTTCAGGATCAGCCCCAAATGATTTCATCTGATTGCAGCCTCTGGTGTGGGTGTCTGCATAGCTGCTTCTTTTGATGGTCAGTGTAGAGACAGTCTGTGGAGTTTCAGAATCCCTATCTAAAGCAGCATAATGATGCTGCATTGATGCATCTCCTCCTTGAAGCCTTCCTGACTAGGAGCCCAGATAATCTGCATGAACACCTGAATAGGAGATGCCATGGATGAATGCTTTCTCTGCTTGGCCTGGGTTACTCCTGAGCTTGTAGAATGAAGAAGGTCAAAGAAGACTTTTCAAATAAAACAATTAATTTAATCTCCAGATACTTTGTTATCTCAGTTCTTTGTGTAGAAAGCTCCAAGAGAGCTGTTCTTGTTAAATGCACAGGTTAGGTGAGACTCAGGATTCAGCTTCCAGAGCCTCACAGGTCTCACTGTGGAGATGTCCTAAAATCCTTGGATTCGTTTTCATAAATCCCAGAGGATGTTCACCTGCTTGGGTCTGTATTTGAACTGGGAATCTCATGTCCCAGGATGTTTTCTCCAAGTCACCCAAGGTGCCAACATTCTTTCTTTTGTTGTTTTTTTGTCAGGAAACATCAAATGCTTCTCCTGTGATTCTCCGAGTAGATCCCCAGGGCTTTTACGTGTACTGGACCTACCAGAGCACGGTAAGTGCTGAGGCTGCACAGCTCGGGCTCCAACCAGCCAGGTCAGGCTTGTGAGATGACAACACTGCAAGGGCTCGAGTCCTGCACTTGGGAGCAAACTGCCACACTCATTCCTCTTAGCAGGGACGCCCACCAAGGAGTGGGAGCTGGTCAGTGGCAGGTTGGTCTTCACAGCACCAGGAAAGTGCAAGAACTGAAGGTGTGAGTGTGGCCTTTCTGTGCCTTTCACGCTTTCACCTTTTTTGACTCCTGCAAAGCTCATTATGTGTCCTTCAAAGGAGTTCATGGAGAACAGTTCTGATATCCCTGTCACCCAGCAAGATACAGGATTTTCCTAACCTGTACAGTGGGGCCATTAGCTGACTCATTGGGATTTTAGAAATTTTAATTAAAAAGTAGTGACCATAGTGATGTGGGGCCTACATGGAGTCTGGAGAGCAAGTTGTGCTCAGGGTGATGTTTGCGAGCTTCTGGAGCAAAGCATAAGATGCCAGCTGCTGGAGGAGAGGGAGAGACAACACATGGAGGAAAGAATTCAGTTCCTCAGTGATGAGTACATCAAGTGATGGAGAGGGAGGTGGAAGGCTGGGCTTACTTCCGCTTTCCAGAGCAGGCTGTGGTTCAGCTGTACTTCCTCCGCCTGACCTACATGCCATGGCAGAGACAGTCCTGCACAGGCCCTGTCCTGGTGGGTTTGGGTGAGCTCTGCCTTTCCAGAGATTGTGCCCAGTGCCAGCTGGGACTGGGCACTGCTGCTGCCACATCCCCTGAGAACAGTGTCACAATGCTGGGGACTGTCACACCCCTTGATGTCTCTGTCACTCTTGTTCTGCTTTCAAGGTCCGCTCGGGCAGTAGAATATCTGCTCTAAGGGTTCCAGCAGGATGAAGTGGAGCATGAAGTGAGGCAAAGGGAGCTGGTATCACCGTGGAAAGGGACATACTTCTTGGGATACCTAGGGAAGGGGCTGGGGGAAGAAAGCATAGCTGCCACAAGGAAAGCCAGACTGGAAGAAGTCTCACATTCCCAGAAAATGCTGTTGGTTAGCAGCTAAAGCAAACTGAACTGCTTTTGTACTAGGAACTCGGAAAGGAGTGGGATTAGGACTAAAATTACTTCCTGCTTAACAATAAAATGGGGATAGAGCCAGAAGACATGGCATCCACATTGTCCTGTAAAGTGATCTTGGAAAATAATATTATCTGCTGCAACAAGCGTAATTTGTTCTCCAGATCCATGGTGAGAAGAAAAATTAGTAACAGAGGAAGGAAATTCAGGTTGGATATTAAAAGAACAAACAAGACAGCAAGCCAGTAGTGAGGACATGGAGAGGCTGCCTGGGAAGGCTGTGCAGTATCCTCTGTGGGAATGGCTTCCCTCCCTGCCTTGTTCCTGCTGGGACAGCTCTTCCACAGGGAAAGACACTAAGCCAAACCTGATTTACAGCTTCTGGGGGCTCTGTCATGGAGTGCTTTCCTTCCTCCTTTGTCTTTCCTCATTTTCTTTGTCCTTGTTCTGTTTGTAGGAAAGAGAAATTCTGGATATCACCAGCATCCGAGACACCCGAGCAGGGCGATTTGCCAAAATGCCCAAGGTGAGGCCACAGCTTCTTTCTGTCCTGTGTTTCAATGGAAAGGCAGGGCTGCCTGAGGTTTTGGTGGCTCAGGCAGTTTGTCCTGGATTTCTGTCAGAAGAACCTAGAGAGGATCTCATCTCCTTACATCACAGCTATGTAAATACAGAAAAGCCATCTTGACTCTTGTCCCTGACCTCCCAGGGGTCCTCTGTGCATCCAAAAGCAGCACGTCCACACTATGGTAGATGGGCTCATTGGAAGGAATATGTCAGAAAGCCAGGAAAACCAATTCCCCTTCCAAGTGCCCTGCTGCACTGGTAAGTCCTGTTGGAGACTCTGATGCTCCTGCACTGAGACACTGGAGCTGCTCTTGTGTAAGGATGTACTGGGTACCCACAAAACTGGAGTCACAATGCCAATCTAACTGTGTGTGCTGGGATTTTTCCCTTTAAAGGGAAGAAAATGCATTTTCAGAGAAACTAGTTTCTTTTTAGTTCCCCCCCCCATTTTTTTACATTTGCACATGATCAGGGCTTTGTTCTTAATTTCAGTTATAATTGAAGCTTCTTGCAGCCCTTGTTAGGGCTTTGTTTCTGGGACTTTTCCTTTGTTTGTTTTTAACTTTTCCATGTAAGGAAAAGGCAGGCAGAAAACTGCAGTAAAGCTCAAAGGTGGAAAAGGGACCAAAGAAGTAAAGCTGATGGGTCATGTGGTGACACAGGTGACTCTCTAAGGCAAAAGGGAAAGGTTTTGCAATATCTCCTGAGCATCAAGCAGCCTTTTGCATAAGTTGTGTAGCTTTTTGCCCAATCTGCTCTGAAAATGTCTATTCCAAGCTCCCCAAGACCAATATTTCTCAAAATACCATAACATGGTGGTTGCTAAAGGCACAGCAGAGCTCAAGAACAATACCCATCATAAAAATCATATTTCCTTCAGAGAAACTGCCTTTCTCTTTAGAAGTTCACTAGAATGGAACATACTTCAGTTTTCAATGAACCTAAAACTTGGTCAGCAATTTGTTTTTTGGGAATTGTGCTTAAAAAATGCTGTCAGAGGTTGGATTTTCATTTGAGAGAATAAAATATTTGGGGCTGTTTGAGTTGGTGCTGCCCTCCCAATGGAACACACTAAGGAAGAGGCTGACTTAAAGGTTTGGTATGAGATAGTCTTCTCTAGGGTGTTAAATTTTGAGAAATAACCTGTTGGCAAAATTAATTGATCTTTGATATAGATAATAAATTGCTGGGGGAAGTACTGAGGCCATGGCTGGATGTCCAGGTGGTAACAAGAGGCTGGAGAAACATGTCCTAAATTTTAGGAATTAGTTAAGGAAGACTAATTGGAGAGTACCAGGAGAAGACAGTTTGCCAATGGTACAGAGTTTTTTGGGGTAATAAAATCAGGCTGGTTTGTAGGAAGACCTTGAACTGCTGATTCAATGCATGATCTAATGAGTGATACATTTTATACAGATAAAAATCAGGCAATGCACACAGAAAAAAATCCCTCATCCTTCTGTAAGAACAGGCCCTGAGTTGACTGTTGCTACTCAGAAAACATCGTGGGTGTATGTTAAAATATCAATATAGTGTTCAGCAGTATTTGCCTCCTAAAAGTAAATTGTATGTTGAAGATTACAAAGAAATCATTAGGAAGTTGTGTGCACCCCAAATGGATCCATATTTATGTGCAATTCTAGTGTACTCCCAAATTTGGTGAGAACTGGAAAAGGTGTGGAAGAGTAGCAAGATTAACAAAGGAATGAAGTGGCTGCTGGGGGCAGAGCATCTGAGGAGGGACTGTATTCTGGCAGCAGTAGTAAGGTGAATGGGGAGTGCTGTAATATCAGCAGTTGAATGGAAAAGGGGAGCACGAAGTGCTTACTCAGGGTTGGAAGCAGTTACTCAGGGTTTCTTCCAGTGCAGGATCTCTATATAACATGGAATTTTCCAGAGGTAGGAGTGGCACAAGCAGGAGGTGCTGTTGCTGCTGTCCCTATGCCATCAGTAATGCTTCCTGCACAGTCATGGCAATGTGAGTATAAAATGTCAGTACAAGAAGGAAATGCCCTTAGGGTTTTATTAAATGTGAGATAATGCCTCTGGGTTAGGAAGCTGCTGAATCCTAGATTGCTGGGAGCTGCAGGAATGTGTCAAAAAAGTGCCTGTGCATATGACCTGTTCCAGCACTTTTCCCTAGGCACCTGGATGGAGCTGCTCTGTTCTAGCTGTTGTAATAGGCAGGGATGGGATTTTAGAGCCATGGGAATTGGCTGCAGCTCATTTTTGAAGAACAACGAAGCAAAGGTCAAGCACTGACTGATTTATTAAGTATTCTCAGTGGGCAGAAGTGATGCACTTGATGACAACCTTTGCTGTGAAAATCCCAAGTCCTTTTTGAATTCTGCATTTTACAGAGATTCATTTGAAATAAGTCCCCTTTTTATTTCAGGGAGTTTTCTGGAATTCTGTGATAACGTGTAATAAAATGCCCTAGACTGGCTCCTTATCCATCTTTTCCTTGTGGATTCTGGGAGGTCTTGTGTGGGCACTGAAGGGGTGTTGAACCAAGATGTGCCATCTGGGTCTGGAATATTGCTACTTACACATAGCTCTGCTATCCTTGATGCTTCTGGCTTAAAGCCCTCAGGGTCATGTTCATTTGGCTCTCCTGAGAGCAGAAGTTCACAAAGGAATGCAGAAAGCAGGGAAAAATTCTTCATATGAACCACCACACCCTCTGCATGGGGCAGCTGTGTCTGGGGCGTTGTTACAAAAGGCATTAATATAAAAAACTGGTGTGGTGAAGCAAATAAAAATCTGTTTAGAGGTGGAAGGATGAACATGGGTTCTGTTCTGCCCTGTTACAAAATAGTGGCTTGAAGTGGTTGTGGAATAGAATTGTTGGAATTAATACAAAGAGTTAACTTGTTTCACTGCCTGAAGGTGGGGAAGAAATGAGCCCTCAGCCTAATTTAGGACAAGGAGAGCAGGATCGCAGCTGTAGGAAGAACTGTGAATGGTACCAGCAATAAAAGGAGCATCCTTTCCCCTTCCCTTCAAGTGATGCCCCAGTCAATCTGCAGCTGCTCTGAGGCAAAGCTTGTGGGCTGGTTTTCCTGCTGGATTGTGACTGAAGGAAGTCCAGAGGAAGGAGAGTGCTGTATGGAGAACATCTGTGCCACCGCTTCCCACAGCGAGGGGCTGTGCAGGTTTGGGCTGTGGCTCAAGGATGTAACCTGCCCTGTTTTCCAGTCCCATGGCACTGACAAGTCTCGCTGGGAGGGCGTGGGTCACTGTGGATGTTGGGAGTTCCCTGCTTTCAGTAGCACTTTCCCACCACTGCCGAGCAGGAGGTTTGGGGTTTTTCTTTTTAACCTCTACGCACAGCAAGAAGAGTAACACCAAAACAGCCACACGGAAAACCACTTGAGAAGGGACCTGCTGCCGTGTGCACTGTCAGCACAGGTCACAACTGGAACCCCGTCCATGGTTAGGGAGCAGGCAGTGACCAGCACAGCGTAAATAGGGACTCACTAAGGGCTGCCAGCCGTAGGAGCAACCTCCAAATGGAAATGACCCTCGCCTGCCTTCCCCAGTCCTCGCCTCACCACAGAGCAGAATCTTCCCTGGCCCCTCCTACGCAGGGCTCCCCTGCTCACCCGCCCTTGCGAGGTTCTTTCAGAGCGCCTTCGCGTTTCTGCCCTGACTTTTCTTCGCGGATTTTTTTTTTTTTTTCTTTTTACATGGGGCAGAGCAGCGAACTTTGGCATGTGTTCAAGAGAATAATAAAGATAAGAATGAGCAGTGCCTTTGAACAGCAAGGAGACAAGATTAAAAAGCTATTGACTGTAGGTCAGCAGTGTGCCGATACAGATCAGGCTGTTATTTACAATCAGGTCTGTGTTTTCTTTTCAGTAATGAAGAACAATAAGGGCTGCTCCACTTGTGGGGCTTCTTGTGGTTTCTTTTTTAAGGCTCCAAGACCCTGGAATGCTGACAGAGAATCTAATAATAATAAAGGCCAAAATACTTTAGGCCAGACTTCTGGGCTATTGGCTATGTCTTGGGGTTTGTTTAGATGTTTCAGGAGGCATTGGCTTTGAGACAGGCATATTTTTTAATAAAAACAAAAATTGTACTTTCTGATTGTCCTGATTATAAATCAGCTTTGTCCTCTGTCTGCATTCTGTTGGTGTTGAACCTGAAGATGCAGCCTGAACTGCACATGTACAGGAAGAAAATGATACCAAGCTATTTCACTCATCATGTTTTGAGGTGATAAAGCTGAAGCCAGTGGGAATGTTCAGGAACCATGCAGGACAATCCCAGTGCCCTCGGAGCTGAGCCGTGGCTGTGAGCCACAGGCTGTAAACACTGCGGGTGGCCAGCGGCTCTGCTGCAGAGCAGGGGATGAGCAGCTCTGGCACTGGGATTTGGCAACTTGTGAGCCCAGGACAGAGCTGAGATAGAACTGATAGAACTTAGCTGATAGAACTAAGTCTAATTCCAGCCCTCCAGCTGGGGAGCCATCATATGGAGCTGTATGGAGACACCAGTCTGTGAGTGTGCAAGAGCGAGGCAGGTACAAGCCTGTGTCTGGCAAAGGATTTATAAATGGTGGAGCAGGAAAAGAGCAAGGAACTGGGCACGTGTGAGTGATGACCTTTGCCATGCTGGGCCCTTCTGCTTCTGCCATTGTTGTGCAGTGAATTCTGGGGCCACACATTTTCCCCTGTCACTGGCAGTGTGTCTCTGTCACTGTGGGCTATTCTGTGCCTGGGAATCTAAGCTGCTGCATTTTCCAGTTCCTTAAGGTGAAACACTGAGGGTTGAGAGTACTTCACTGTGGATTTTTGTCTGCCAGTGTCTCTGAGATGCTTGGCACAGGGACAGGTTGGCCCTCCCCATTCTACAGCCAATATCTCCAGCATGGAGCAGCAAGGCTAACGGGGACAGGAGTGTTACCTCCAGAGTAAAAGGCATCTCCCAAATATTGTGGGGCTTCCTTTTTCCCTTCTGGCAACCAAACAAGAGCTCTCTTCTCCAAAAGAGAAGATTTGTTGTCCTAGTGCCACAAGACACAGCTCTGTCAGGGCACAGTGGCACAGCAGGTCCTGTAGTCAGTCGGCTCTGCCCCCTTTCAAGCAGAGAAAGGACCGTCCCTCTCTGTCCTGTGTCTGTCTTTGACTCTTTGTTTATATTTGCATGAGAATTTGCTTCTCTCTGGACTATGGATCTCTGTACAGCTGAGGATTTTAGGGAAATCAGGAGGGTGGGACATGAAACACCAGCTGACTCCATATTTCAGCTACTCTGCTAGTAGGTTGTTTTCTGCTTGTCTGGGGTTTTTTTAAGGGGATTTGCTAAGAGTGTTTTCCTTCTGATTTGCATGACTAATGTGCGTGTCCTGCTTTTCATGCAGCAATTCCTATTTTTCCTTTATGGCTACCTGCAAGGTGACAGTGAGTAATCCCAGAGTGAAGCCGTGGCACAAGATGCTAAAGGAGTGTAGGTTGTGAAAGAGCCACGATGTGGCATCAGGTTCAGAGGTCCTGCACACAGTCTCTGGTCCTCTCTCCACATCTTCATTGGATGTTGGATGCATCACTGCCTGGATAAGGGCAAAAGTGTTCAGCTTGCTGGGGACATGGCCTGGACAGAGAGGTCTGGAGAGAGCCAGGTGACAAATGTCTGCTAGAGAGCAGCATGCGGAGAAGGAAGGGATGGGAGGAGCCCCAGATAACAAATACAGGAAATGAGTTCAGCACAACCACAAGTTCACCATTGTTTGGGCCTCCTCTCCTGTACAGCCCTGGAGCTGAACAACTGCTGGTGCATTTGCAAGATGAAGTTAAGTTTGGAGTTAAAATCCCAACACTTTGCTGCTGGCACTGGAAAGCTGAGCTCCTACAAGGAGTTGCCACAAGCATGGGAAGGATATGTGAGTGTTTGGTGGTGCTCAGTTCTACGAAGGAAAATGGCTCATGAGGCAACAAGGAGCCATTTTAGAAATTCCCTTTTAAAAAATAGGCAAATCACATTCCTTCCCTCCCTCCAAATGCTCTGGGATTAAACAGGTTTCAGAGTTACCCCCTTGGAGAGGTGCTTTTCCAAAATAAGAGACAGCAGTCAGATGATCCAGAGTTACAATCCAGCCTGTCCTGTTTTTCTTAAAGATGCCTGTTTGCTACAGATGTGACAAAACTGCAAATGCTCCAGAAATTAGGAAAATTGAAGTAAAAAAATTCTGCAGTTCCTTATAAAATGTGTATACAGCTGTGTGTGTGATGTAGTGCTGAAACCTGAAGGTGTGCTCAGATTCCAGCTCCAGTTTAACTTCTAAGTCTGACCTGCTCTAACAATCCCAGATTGTGGATTTTGCCCTGTTTCTAAAGGAGCAGGTGCTCTGACAGCTCCCTGTTTGCTTGGACAGGGAGTTGTCCTGCACTTCAGATAATGGATTGCTGTGCTTTATTCTAGGAATGGAAATTATTATCTTCCCATTATAAATAGCACCATCAGTAAAACTCTTGGATACCTTGGATATCTTGGCTTAGTGATACCATGCATAGGAATGCAGAAAATGCTGAATAATTTAAAGGATTCTATAAATACTTTCATATGGTGCTGCAATCCAAGTACCACTAATCGGATGAGCCTTACACTTAACAAAAGAAGTCTCTGGTGAGCCATTGCTGTAGGGTACTGGAATTGCTATGGAAAAAACCACTACTACCAACTGACAGCAGCAGAAAATGGGGCTTGGAGGGGAAGAAGCCAACTCTGAAGTGACAGGAGGTCCCAAAAAACATCTTTCTTGTGGAGGGAGGTTACATGTAAGGGTGTCACACTAATACACTTTTTAGTGTGTGTGTTTTCATAAAATCAACTGGTTACATACCCCTGGCACAAGCAGGCCAGACCCTCCCCTGCTTATTTACAAGTCCAGCCTGAAGTTTCAGAAGAAATTTCTTTAAGAGCAGCCTCCAGCTTTGACTTTTTCAGACTTGTGCAGTGGTGATAGCTATGGTGGCCTGTCCCATGGAGGATCCAGTAATGCAGATTCCAGAATAAAGATAAAAAATAAGGAAAGCCAAGGAAAGGAAGATTGCACTAAGCAATTTTGCAACCCTTGAGATGCTTTCTGTGAATTTGGGCCAATGTGTGTATTTGGGTCTGGGTTTTTTTGGGTACAGTTTTCCTTCATTCTCCAATTGCTCCCATCTATTCTGTTTCTTTTGCAGTCCCTGAAGCTCCGAGAGGTTTTTAACTTGGATTACCCTTACAGCACCTTCCTGCTGAAGAACCTGACAATCGTATCTGGCCCTGACATGGTTGACCTCACTTTCCATAACTTTGTGTCCTACAAGGAGAATATTTGTAAGGTATTGGGGCCTGAGGTCTTGGAAGTACTGGGAACCACTAAGGAATGGGGCAGTCAGTGGGAAGCAGGAAAGGAGAGGGGGAGACAGGACCCTGAGCTCTTTCAGCATTACTGACAAGGTTAATAAGAGACCTTGCATAAACACGCAAGGTTTATGTTCATAAACGAGCAGGTTTATGTTCCAGTCAGGTGTGGAGTCTCCATAGTTCTAGAAGCTTCTGCCCTGCACAGAGAAGGACCAGTAGAAGACTGGTTATTGTTGTCTTTCATGTGTTTTGTATGGATGAATAGGCAGCTGAGAAGTGGAAAAGTTTCAGCTCCTAGTGTTTATAGGCAGGAGAAGGTGATAGAGTCAAGCCCAGAAGTCTGAGACAGGATAAGGGGTAAGTTTTAAACTGGAAAAGGATAGATTTTGATTGGATGTGATAAGCATTTCTTCCCTGTGAGGGTGGGGGGCCCTGGCACAGGTTGCCCAGAGAAGCTGTGGCTGTCCTATTCCTGGAAGTGTTCAAGGTCGGGTTGGACGGGGCTTGGAGCAACCTAGGATAGTGGAAGGTGGCTTTTAAGGTCCTTTCCAACCCAAACGATTCCAGGATCCTGTGCCCTTTCCATGTTTGCTGTGTATTTCTTGGAGCAGTTCAGTAGTGCTCAACTGCCTCTGCCCTGTTTGTTCCAGGACTGGGCTGAGGATATTATGGCCATCGCCCGGAATCCCCTCACGTACAACGCTCCCCGCTGCACCTTCCTAGAGAAAATGTAAGTCCTTGCTGAGAAACTTTTTTCTCTGAAACGTCCATGTCCTGCTCTTTCTGACAGTACTTGAAAAAAAAAAAAAAGACTTCAAAGCATCCAGGTCCCTTGGCAGCCTCCAGACCAAGGCCTGGGTCATGCCAATGTTAAGCTGATGGTTTGTAGGACCCAAATTTTCAGTTCATTGTTAGATTGTTTTCCCAATTGCATGTTTTTCCTTTCTTCTCACTTAGTAGGACCTCTTAAGATTGTAAAAATGCATTTTTGTAATCTTGTTTGGGTTTTTTTCACAGTCTAGTGAAGCTGAAGTTGCAACTGAATGAAGAGGGAAAGATTCCTGTCCGGAAGTGAGTGTGGGTATTTGTTTCATTGTGTGTTCAGTCAGACTAAAGGCAGAGCAACTGGTGAGAGGATGGTTGCTCAGTGGCTTCAGCTGTCTGCTCTTCCTGCACCTAAGAGGCAGAGAATTTTCCCTCTGTGTCCAGGCCATGGAACTGCTCCTGCTGCACCTAGGTGACACATAATTTAAGTCTGGAAAGGAGACTTTACAGCCTTCATCTACAGCAAGAAATTGCTTAAATAGCCACAGATATAATTTCCTGGTTGATACCAAGAAAAAACCAACAAAACAAAGCAGCTTTGGTAAAATTCTGATCACAGATTATTTCACAAACCTGAGCTGAAAGGTGAATGAGGTGTGAGATTTTTCCCTTTCCTGTAAGGAGTTGTCTATATGGAGAGCTCTTTGCTGGACTCCCCAGCTCACCTGCAGCAGGGCTGCCTTGCTTTTCTTGTCTCCTTTCCCTCCGTGTGACCACTCCAGTCCTTCCCCACTTCCTCCGTCCCTCAGTCTTCGCTCTGGATGTGCATGAGAGTAAAGCAGCCTCTGGCCAGTGTTAGGGCAAGTTCAGGAGCAGAACAGATGGAGATTTGTCCTTCCCTGTCCCCAGCTTGGCCTTGTACATCAGGTAGGGCTCCCATTAGAATGGGAAGCAAAGCCCAGCCTGTCCCTTCTCCCCTGCACTATGTGGCATGAATCTGGAATTGATTTTGTGCCATTCAGTGTCTTCCCAAGAAAAACTGCTCCAGGGCTGGTCCTGTGGTTCCTCTGTGTTGATTTAGCTCGTAGAATAACAAAAGGCAGCACTGCCATGTTGAATTCCCTTTTGGGTCCATAAATTACCTTTTGTTTTAAGAATAAGGAGCTGCAGACAGTGCATTTGGGAAGTTTTGAACCACTCTGCCCTAGATCTGTGCTGTGTTACAGCATCACAAGAGGTGAGCACTAATTGCCCCAAATAAGCACAGGCCCCAGGGTGTGTCGTAAGGCAGAACTGTGCTGGATTAGGGCTCTGCTGACTAAATGGGCTCCTGGAGGGCTGAGCTTTATTCAACACTAAACATTTTTTGTTATTTGTTTTCTAAACCACGAACCAGCAGAATTTCATTGTCAGAAACCAGAATATTCATCAAAGGGCTGTTAAAAATGTGTAGGTTTGTAATGAATAACACACTAGGGAAGAGTGCTTTGAATTAATCTTTAAAATGCAAGCAAGGTAGCGTTGCTACAGGGAGAAACCAGCTTATTCCTCTGGAACAAGCTAGAAAGAAATATCTGATACAGGATGTACCTCTCCTCAGTGCCCATTTCTTGCAGAATTGTAAAAATGCAGACCATTAAATAGTCCAGATTAAGAACAAGGTTTATAAAAATACTCAGTATCTCCAGGTGCAGGTAAACATAAGGCTTTCAAAACTCCTGAAAATTCTGAAAATTCCACAAGCATTTGCCTTTCCTTTAAATATGTAAATCCCTCTGGAATCATACCAAGGCTGCTGCAGTTTTGCCTTGCAAAGGGCAGGGTTTGCATGAGCTGCTGCAGCCCCCGCCAGGCACTCCCACCTGGCAGCACAGGGCACCCCTTGTTCCCCTGTTTGCTGTGAGCACCTGTGACTCCTGAGGCTGGATTTATCCGTGGAGGAGACGATGGTACTGTTGACAGGGATGTTCTAAAAGGAGGGAAAAGTTCAGTTATTGTTACTTCTCCACAGTACCATAGGAAGCCCCTCCAAGAGGGGCAGAAAAGGACAGGAGAGGGATTTTGAGTGACAGGGCTCTTCCAGAGTCCATAGCAGAAATACAGAACTTCTGCTTTAAATCAGCAGTCAAAAAATCCTGTGTAGGTTTATCAAACTCAGTCCCTCAGTTACTGCCCTGGAGAAACACTGTCTGTCTTTGCTGGTTCATGCTTACAGTTGTCTTGCCTGTGTCCCTTGCTGTGCATTTGGAGTGTCCTGCACTGCCTGCAGCTCCAGCCCCCTGACCTCTGTCCTGCCCCGTGATGATGTTTGTTTGCCTGTCTGGTCAGTATTTTTCAGATGTTCCCTGCAGACAAGAAGAGGGTGGAAGCAGCACTAAGTGCTTGTCATCTGCCAAATGGCAAGGTAAGGGTTTCTCTGGGTATTCAGAAGTCTCATGAACTTGAGAAGGATCTTTTTCCCTGCCCTGACTGGGATGCCTTTGGTTGTGAAAAACCATCAGCCAACATGCTTGTAGTTGCTTATCTTACCCTACCACTGCCAGGCCTTAACTCTGGCCTGCTGGCATCAGCTCTTACTGTCATTCAGTAACACTTGTGACTCCAGCACTTGCACTGTGTGGCACAAGGAGCAGCAACACCCAGCCAGATGTTCCAGTCACTTACTGGGGTTGTCACAGTCAAGTGCTGAGCTGTGGGTGTTCATGACAGGTAAGAGCTATCACAGGTTTGTGGTCCTGACACATCTTCATTGCCTTCTCAGAATGATGCCATCAACCCCGAGGACTTCCCCGAGCCCGTGTACAAGACGTTCCTCATGAATCTGTGTCCACGGCCCGAGATTGATGAGATATTTACCTCACAGTAAGTTTCCCTCAAGCCACAGCCCACAACTTGGTCTCTTGTGGCAAAAGATAGACAGGAAGGAGGGGATTTAGTGTTGTGGGGTTTGTCTGGCCTTAAAGCCTTAGAAGGGCGGGATCCCAGGTCACTTAATGCCTTCATTCACAGCCTGAATAAAAAGCACCTCACTGTGCTACAGGACCCTGAAATATATGGGCCCAGAGGAATAACCTCTCCTGTGTGGAAAGATTTCTGAGGTAATTCCCAGTCCTTACGTCTGCCCCTCTGTGATTCTCTCACTGCAGTCATCTAAAAGCAAAGCCCTACATGACCAAAGATCACCTGGCAAAGTTCATCAACAAGAAGCAGCGCGACACCCGCCTCAATGACATCCTCTTCCCACCAGCCAAACCTGAGCAGGTGCAGAGCCTGATAGAGAAGTATGAGCCCAGCGGGTTTAACATCCAGAGAGGTGAGTCTTGTTCAGCCCAAAGCTCTTGCTGTAGAGCTGGGATGACAGAGCAGAATATCTCATGCCCTCTGCCATCCTGCTTCCCAGGGGAGCAGTCAGCCTGGTTCCCACAACTCCCTGTTGTTCCCACAACTCTCTTTCCACTTCCAAAGAGGGGCCAGAACCATTCTATTTGGTGACCATGAACAGCTCTGTTTGCCGTGCAGGGCAGCTGTCTCCGGAGGGGATGGTCTGGTTCCTCTGTGGCCCTGAGAACAACCTGATAGTGCTGGACAAGCTGATGCTGTACCAGGACATGACCCAGCCACTCTCGCACTACTACATCAATTCCTCACACAACACCTATCTGACAGGTACGGCAGTGCCAGGGCAGGCAACGGGGAGAGACACAATCAGCCGGGCAGATGTGTGTGCCCTGCGGGTTTTGAGGGCTGGGCTGACTCTAAATGCTGCGTGACATGAAGCAGTGTTGCCCTGCGACTGAAAACATCTTGTCAGCCTGCTGCATCCACCTGCTGAAGGCTGGCAGAGACTCCTGTTGCCCCTGTGTGTGCAGGAGCTGTCCTGTGTGAGTAGCTAATGCTGAGCCTCTCTCCTGCAGCCGGGCAGTTTTCCGGGACGTCCTCTCCTGAAATGTACCGCCAGACACTGCTGGCCGGCTGCCGCTGCGTGGAGCTGGACTGCTGGAAGGGCCGGCCCCCGGATGAGGAGCCCATCATCACCCACGGCTTCACCATGACAACTGAGATCCTCTTCAAGGTAGTGAAGAGCTTTCTCCATGGATGCTTTCCCCTGCCTGCTTTTAGACTGATTGCTGAGAGTGCCAGATGGCTGAGGATGTTTGAGAGGAAAAGATTGATGGCGAAGTGACAAGTGAATGAATGTGTGGGTAGAAGGAAAAGTGAACAGACAAGCACTAGGTTGGAGTTTGTACAATTTTGGAATTGGAGGAGTATAAGACTGGTTGATAGCTGGATGAAGATGGATGGATGGATGGATGGATGGATGGATGGATGGATGGATGGATGGATGGATGGATGGATGGATGGATGGATGGATGGATGGATGAGGGAAATGTGGGAAGTCAGGCAGAAGCCATGGAGATATGGCTGAGCAGAGGTGTGTGTGTACATAGGGCTGTGTCACAGCATGGATGCACAGAATATGGCATGAGGCTGGTGGATTTATAGATAGAGGCACATCAGAGGAGTGAACAGGATGGCTTTTAAAAAAAAAAGTTAAAATGAGTTTATATTCTGGTCTGCAGCAGGTTTCTATGGCTGACAGCCTCAAGTGGAGGCTTTTGGAAGAACAGGGTTCAATTCCTTCCTAATGACCTGACTGTTGGAATGTGTTTTGTGGAGCAGCTGGCTTCCCTGAGGATTCAGCCTTCGGAAGCACAGCACAAAACCAGGCAGTACAGGGCATTTATCCACAGCTTGCAAGTTACAAAGAAAGGCATCACACTGACTTTTTTTCTGCACTCCTTTACACAGTTGCTGCCAACAGGTAGAGGTGCTTTAGATGTTTTTTTTCCAGCTCTTTATTTTTCTTCTGTATCTCCCCCCAGTTCCCACACTGCACTATTACTAAAATATTTATGTGTGAGGGGGGAAAAAACAACAAACCAAAGCAGTCCTTAAGGTCAGAGGTATTGTCCTCAAACTCAGTTACTTCCAAAGCCCTGTGGTATCACTGCTGCTTTCTGCACAGCAGTTCACTACAGATAGAACAGAAATAATGGCATTTGTAGCTGCTGTAATTGCAGAGTTCTGCTGAAGCCTGGGACCATTCCTCAAGGAAATTATAACCTGCTAACACAGCATGTGCTGGGTTTTGGTTTTACATAACACATAGTCCTTCCTTCCACTACAACTCCTGTGGCCTTTTAGTAGCATTGTCTGAGGCTTCTCCTGAGAGCCTTGAGGCTTCTGTGACAGACTCCCAGTGGTCCATGGAGGAGCAGCTGTGGCAGCCTCCCTCCTTGCTGAGTTCATGGCTGATCCAGGATTTGGGATGATCAGAGGACTGTAATTGCAAAGGAGCAAATGGCACTTCTTTACTAATTAGCAGGACCAGAAAGGAAAATAGTGGAAAGTTTGTGGCAGTTTAACAGGGGCTTGGGGAAAATATTATTTTTTCTTACATCATTAATGCTGAGAAGGTTTCCATGGTATTTGCATTTGAAATGTCAGCACAGCTGGTAACTCAACACTCCAGTTCTCTCTGCTGCCAGGCAAAAGGATTTTATAAGCCGCAGAAATGATAGAAAATTGGGCAGGTTCAGAGGTAAGTATGCATAGAGTTCGCAGTGGTTAAATCTGGTGCTGCACACACCTTTCTGTGCTAGTTCAAGGTGCTTGGGGTAGGGGTTTACCCCTCTGGCCACAGTCTTTCATGTGCAGTGACGTCTACACTGACCTGTGCAGCAAAACCAAAATCTCACCTTGTTGCATCTTCAGCTTCATTTTGGTGCAAGCTGTTGAGTTTAGCTCAGCGTGGATCCTTTGGAGCTGCAAATCTGGGCAGGTGTGAAAAAGATGACACTTCTCACCTTCTTACTGGTAGAAGTTTAGTGACTTTGAAAGGAGCTCCTGAGAGACAGTTATGGACTCTGTTCAGTGGAAGGTCAGCTGTGTTTCTATTATTAATGACTGCTGAGCTTCTCCCTGACCATGGCCTCTCCTTCAGGATGCCATCGAGGCCATTGCAGAAAGTGCTTTTAAAACATCGCCGTACCCTGTGATCCTGTCCTTCGAGAACCACGTGGACTCGTGAGTATTTGGTGATTGGGAGAATTGGCGGCTGTGTCCAGAGCAGAAAATACACAGGAAAGGGCTGCTGGGTTTTAAGTGAGTGCTGAGCTGAAGTGAAGCATTAATTGAGGTTTCTGAAGCAACTGAAGGTGGGTCAGAGCTGAAAGATGAGCCTTAACCTGCACAGTGGGGTGATCACAGTTGTGCAGCCTTTTTTCTTGGGGTTGCAGAGTATGAACATGGGAGTTGGCTGGGGAATGGGACCTTAACTCTGCATAGCTGAGATGGTTTTCTGGGTAGAGGACATGGATCTCGATCTTTTGTTCATGCCAAACTCTGATTTTGGGCATTTGCTTTCCTCTTCACTCCTGCCTGATCTCTCTTAGGCCCAAGCAGCAGGCAAAGATGGCCGAGTACTGCCGAACAATTTTTGGAGACATGCTGCTGACAGAGCCCCTGGAGAAATACCCGGTATGAGGGAGCTGGGACAGGAGGCCACTGGGGAGGCCTTTCTGGAAAACTTGGTCACTCCTGGTGCTGGGGGATGCCACAACATGGACATGGATCCTGGTTCATAGAGATAGGTGGAAAACTCTTGTTTAGCACTCTGTCACCTGAGGGGCTCTGGGCACTGAGCTCTGGGTGGCCAGGCTGTACTGAGGGTACCAGGTGTGTTCTGTACAGGACACTGGTCCAACTCTGTCTGCCAGCACTTGGAAACAGGAGCAAAGGCCTAATCCTGCTTCTAGCCTGAAATATTCCCTTCCAGGCAGAGGTGGGCAGGTCAGTGTCATGTGCTTGAAACAGCTGAGGAAAGGTCCCCCTCTGCTTGACCTCAGTCTTCATCTTACCTGTACAACAGGTATTTCTCTGGGCCCAGTGACACCTTTGGTGACACAAATGCCCTGCCAGGAGACATGGTTTTATACATCTGAGCAGGATCTGCATTCTGCAGGGCACGAGGCAGATCCTTGGGGTGCACAGAGGAGGGACAGCTGACGCACCTGGCCCAAGCATCTGTTTGACAGCACTGAGACCCAAAGAAGAGCTGGAAAGAAGCAGTGAACCAGCAGCAGCTGCCCACTATCCAGTCCCATGTCCAGGCAATAGGAACAGAGGGATGAGGTGGGGGGGGAACAGTTCAAGAGATCAACTATGCTATTTACAGGCCTTTGCTGTCTGTGCAGTCTGTCACATGTCCTTGTCTTGAGCCACCTCCTCTGGGATCTTTTTTAAATCTGCTTCAGGCAGTGTTTAAATCTGGCCTGAGTACTGATGAGGGACTGAGGATCTGGGATATAATGAGAGAAGTAGGTGGAATGGGAAGCGAGAGGTATGGAGATGCCTTCAGGCCATATAGGTGGTTTTTTTTTAGCAGGATGGGTAGCTAGGCAGCAGGCAGAGCCTGAGAGGTGCAAAATGCTGGTCTGAAACCACAGGTGAAATCTTAGGAAAAATCTGCATTAATCTAGTGGGATATGCTAGCAGATGGAGGAAATTAGGAGTATAGTGGGTGAGAGATGTGTCTGTGCACTGGCAGTTGGCATGGGGGACAGGAGAGGTGAGTATTTGAATTCTGTGATGAAGTTTATCTGTTGCAGCTGAAGCCAGGAGTTTCTCTGCCAAGTCCTAAGGATCTCTTAAGGAAAATCTTGATTAAAAACAAAAAGAACCAATCTATGTCTGGGAAAAGGCAGAACTCTTTGAAGAAAGGGAGGAATGTGGAACCAGAAACCACTGAGCAGCCAACCTCTGTGGATGCTGAAGATACTGGTATGTTTGAAGGGAAGGGGGACTAATAAAACTGATGGCAAAGCCTTCTAAATCACTCAATACTTGGTGAGCTTAGGGCAAGCCAGCACTAGTCATTAAATCAGTTATCCCAAGCAGCAGCAAAAAATTGGAAGAGAAATTAAATCTTCAGAATGCTTTGAACACTTAGTCCAACCAAAAGAGACGATCATTTACAACCTGCCCATCAACCCTTAGTGATCCACTGATACACTCTGGCTTTTGGGTTGAGGAAAGGGGAATAATTTGTTACTGCTTGTAGCTCTCTGATAACCACAAATTCACCACAGCCTAGTTCTTCACTGTGAGGGTCTTGGAGGTTCATAAAACCTTCAGCCCCTGTCTCTTCCCTTCCTGTCACCTCTTGGGCTCAGGGCCCCTGTGGTAGAACAGTCCCTGTCATGGTAAGAGCACATGAAGTCATGTGAGGACAAGGTGAACACCACTGCAGAACACCTGAAAATGGGCATTTATTCCTGCAAATATATGTGACCTTGGAGGGGAAACAGCCCAGTGATTGTTGCTCCTGAGTGTGAGGGGAGCCTGCAGCAGGAATGGTTTGGTCTCTTGGGTGTGCTCATCCTCAGTGTACCAGTTCATGTTTGGATTTGGCCAATAAAATGGTAGGATTCATCCCCTCAGTGTTCCAGCCTTACTTGGTGGTGAGGTTTGGCAGAGCCCTCCACTGCCAGCAGCCTGCAGGGTCCTGTCTGTGTCCTCCTGGCCTATACCACTGATGAGGGCCTGTGTGCTTAGTCTGGGCAGGTGATGTGGCTGAAGAGGAGCCAGAGGAAGAGGATGAACAGCTCAGAAATCTGGATGAAGAAGAAATTAAAAAGATGCAGTCAGATGAGGTACTGTCACTTGTTGGTTCTTTTCTGTTTGGATTTTTGCTGACTTCCATTTTTCTCTGGGGCCTCACCCTATTGAACAGAAATTAACCCGAAATGCAAAGGGGAATGAACCTGTGGGGGACTTTCCATCCCCCACATAACAAGACTTTTGCAGGTAAAACTGAAAAAGAGAAATTTTGTTGCAAGCATAAAGAATGTGGCAGAGGAGTTACTGCTGACTGTGCGTGATTTGGAGATAACTGTTTGCCTTGGGGGTGTTGGAGAGGCTTAGCCTTGGTCTGAGAAGTTGTTACTGAAAGTGCTGCTGCTGAAGGGAGAGGGAGGAGATCAGTATTCCTTTGAATAAAAGATCTGTTTCCCATTTCCATCTCCCTGGTATCCTTTGGAGAGGAGGACAAACAATATCCCCATTTATCCCAGACTCCATGTTCTGAGGGGTCAAAGAGATCCTGGGCTTTGTCCATCCTCCCTGGAACCTCTCCATGTGCCTGGATTCCGTTTTTGCCCAGCCACCTGGAGGTTCTGTGCCCTTGCCCACCATGGAGCTGTAGGACTAGGAATTCAGAGAAACTGGAGCACTCTGGTCAGGGCAGCCACCAGAGCTCTTTGACTGGGTGCAGTTTGTTTCATCTCCAGGGAAGGTCTCTTTATCTGTTTCCTTTTTGGATTGTTCTCTGCTCAGGGCACGGCTGGCCTGGAAGTGACGGCGTACGAAGAGATGTCCAGCCTGGTTAACTACATACAGCCCATCAAATTCAACTCCTTCGAGGTCTCTGCCAGTAAGTCAGGCTCAGTCCCTCTGGAATCCAGGCCAAGTGCTTCCTGCCTCCGTCGGTCCCCGTGCAGAACGGGGACTGGGCGTGCCTTGCTCCTAAATGCAATCTCCTGTTTCTAGAGAAGAACCGGAGTTACGTCATCTCTTCCTTCACCGAGACGAAGGCTTATGATCTACTGAGCAAGTTCCCCATGCAGTTTGTAGAGTATCCTTTTGGCAGCCTTTTTCCAGTGCCAATGGGTGCTTGGAGACTGAGGGAGATTCTTGACAGGATGCATCCTGCTGTAGCCAATGTCAAGGCTGCCAGATGCTTGTCCTTAAATGAAAAGTGGATGGACAAGGAGCCTGAGCCTCCCTGGGGTCTTGTCTGGAAGGCTCTGAGCATTTGGTAGCAGAGCTCCAACAGTTTTTATAATGGGAATATTTGGGCTGGCCCCAGGGCACAACAGGAACAGTCACAATGTGTTTCCTATAGAGCCTGTAGATACAACAAGTGGCAGATGAGCCGCATTTACCCCAAAGGCACCCGGATGGACTCCTCCAATTACCAGCCCCAGACGTTCTGGAATGTCGGCTGCCAGATGGTGGCACTCAACTTCCAGACCATGGGTGAGTGTCGGGGTGTGCTCCAGCCCCCGAGTAGGTGAGGTCAGGTGCTGCGGGTCCCCAGGTGCTCCTGGTCCCTGTCTCTTCCTTTTCTGCCATTTCCCTGGTCGTTATTCCATGTGCCTTTTCCCAAAGTGCTGTTCTCCTCTGATTTGATCTCCCACAGACCAACAGCACTTTTCCATGCCCAGCATAGACCTGGCATACACACATACACACATGTGGACTGCTGTCATGCTGTGTCCGGGCACTGTCCCTGGCTGTTCTGTTCCATGATGTCACACTGAATCATATCCATGAAGGCACCTGCAGCTCCCGTCCCCCAGGTTGCTACCGCTACAAAGCAGAGGCAGAGCACCATCTGGCCACAGCACTTACCTGTGTGTGCCATTATTTCCAGGATTTTGACCTGACTGGGGAGGAAAGGCCTTTCCTTGCTGCACAACCAGCATAAGAAGGAAAGAAAAGCCTTGAGAGAAAGCTGTACCTTACCCCTCTTCCTTCCTCACAGGGCTGTGTTATGTATAGAGCATAGGAGACAAAAGGGAGCGAGTGCAAGGTTGGTTCTGAGGAGGATGACAGTGCAGGCAGGTGCAACAACCACCAGGCAGCGTCCTCAGTAGTGTCAGACAGAAGATGGACTCAGAAGAGGCCCAAAATGAAAGGGGAAAGGAGCAGAGGAGCTTAGACAGTTACTTATTCCTGCCCAAAAATAGCAGGTGCTCCTTAAAGCAGGTTTTAATTTAGCTTTGCCCATGATTTAAGGTGCAAGCGCAAGCAAACCACTTCCCTTCCTTACAACAGCTGCTGTAATATTTTTCCCTGTAGGGTGCTGAGAGGCTTAATTAGTTTTCAAGATGGCTTTGCAAGCCGTGGGCTGGCAGGGGCTGGAAGCTTCCGGCAGCTTTCAGCTCGCTCGTAGCACACAGGCTGCCTGTCCCCCCCAGCCCTGTCTCACTGTGTTGCTCTGCTCTCAGATGTCCCCATGCAGCAGAACATGGCCCTGTTTGAGTTCAATGGGCAGTGTGGGTACCTGCTCAAGCACGAGTTCATGCGGCGCCCCGACAAGCAGTTCGACCCCTTCTCTGTGGACCGCATCGACGGGCTGGTGGCTACTACTGTCTGTGTCACGGCAAGTACAGCCTGGGGACCCTGTTCTGTGTCACCCAGGGGCACTCTCAGTGCCACATGAACCCGTGGAGTCCTGTGGGAAAGCGTTACTGTGGCAACTCCCAGGCTTGTCACTATTTTAAATTAATCATAATCACATGAAAATGGAAAATGAGCATCTGCCGTGCAGAGGGAGCCAAGGCTGTGCTGGTAGGGAGAGAGGAAGTGCTGAAGCAAGAAACAGAGGTGAAGGTAAAAGAAGAGCTGGCACAGAAAAGCTGTTTTGGGATGGGTCAGTGACTTTAGGGTGAAGGAATGGGTGGGTCCCTCTGTTTTATTCTTCCCAGCAATTGCAAATTCTGTTTGTGTTGTTCACAGGTGCTCTCTGGTCAGTTCCTCTCGGACCGCAGCGTGAAGACCTATGTGGAAGTGGAGCTCCTTGGGCTGCCAAGGGATGCCAAACGCAAACACAGAACCAAACTGACCTCCACGGCCAACTCCATTAACCCTGTGTGGAAAGAGGAGGCTTTTGTTTTTGAAAAGGTGAGAACATTTGATAGTAACTTAGGCAGAGAATCCTTAAAGCTCCTGATGGCCATGAGCACTGCCTTGGGAGAGGTCAGTGCCAGCAGAAGGGACTCCCCTCTGGAGACCTCTGGCCTGGCTTTGGAAACTCTCAGGTAACATCCAAACAACAATATCCAAAACAACTCTGCATCAGTATTTCCTAGAACAGACAAGGGATAGCTGGGAATGGTTCTGGAGATAACAGGCATCCAAGGTCTCCCCTCTATGATGCCCTCTTCAGACTGATCAGTTTGGAAAACTTCCAGCACCAGAAAGGAACAGAATTTCTGTGGTTAAATTGTCAATGAGAAACAGCCAAACTGGAGCAGTAATGGGACCAGTTTTCAGTTATGCCAGAACATGGAAAGCTGCCCTGTCTCTCCCCAGGAATTCAGTGATCACCAATCCAGCTGCAGTGCACAAGGAAGATAAGTCCATATTATACAATTCATCTCTCAGGCACAGTATGAAGCTATAGATATTTTCAGCCTACTTGGCTAAAATATCCTCCTTTCAGAAACACTCTGAGGCTTCACTCCTGGCAGAATAATTTTGAGTTCATTTTATGGCACAAGAATACAGTGAACAAGGGAGTTGAAAGCCTTTATTAGCAATGTTCCATGTTTGCTAAATTATCCATCCCAGTTCCTTCTATTCTCCAGTGAGTTTTTCCTGGAAGCAGTGGTTTGGAGGGTTTGTTGCCCCGTTTTTGTCTCTTGGTAACCTGTGATCCTGGGCAGGCTGAGAAGCCTGAGTTTGGTGGAGTTTCTGGACATTCAGCTATGATGTCTATGATAAACTGTGCCCTTAAATTACAAGATGCAGAAATAGGCAGTGCCATCCTGGCAGAGATGGAATTGTTTGGTTGGAAGAGGAGGATGCTGCTATCAGGAGTTAGAGGTGAGGACACTGGTGCCTTACTCTGCTTTTCCCTTAGATCATGATGCCTGAGTTGGCGTCTCTCAAAATTGTGGCTTGGGAAGAAGGAGGGAAGTTCATTGGCCAGCGTATCATTCCCATCATTGCAATGCACCCAGGTAAATCAGTGAAAATTCCTTCATCTTTTGTGCCCTTGAGACCTGTCCAGTGGGAGCCATAAAGACGACACAAACAGCTGCATACTCTGCTCCTTAATCTTCGTGTCCACAGGCAGTGGAACCTTCAAATCCATCTTGTTATAGCCTTGGCTTTATCCCATGATATACTGACCATGCCCTCCTGTAAAGAGGAGCCTTGGGCTGCTGGAGCAGACAGGGAGGGACAGGAAGCCACCAGCTCAACTCCCTCCCCTCTGTGCCCCAGGCTACCACCACGTGTGCCTGCGCAGCGAGAGCAACATGCCGCTCACCATGCCCGCCCTCTTCGTGTTTCTGGAGATCAAGGACTACGTGCCAGATGCTTGGGCAGGTAGGAAGTGCTGGAATGTGTGGGGAGTGGTTCTGGAGGTTCTTGGAGGAGGTTCTTGGGGGTGGTTCTTGGAGGAGGTTCTGGCCTCCTACAAGCTCTGATTCAGAAGCATTTTTCCAGCCTGGGAAGTGCTTTCCTGCTGCACCCTCAATTCCTTGCCAGGGTGGGACTTGAGTGCATGCCAGCATGCTGTCACAGCCTCGCTGCCTTGGGAAGAGCACGGAGGCTCCCACTGCAGCTGTGCCTGGTTCCCACCTGAGGTGCAGTGCAGGTGTAGCGGGCTCCAGTGTGGAATGGCTCAGCCATTCCTTGTTCAGAGGCAGGGAGAGGTTTCCTTGAGGGAATAGGTGACATCTCTCAGGGGCTGCAGAGAACAGTGGTTTTAGGGAGGTTTTAGGAGTGATGCTCTTCCCTGTTAGAGGAGAAGTGAGGTTCTTGCTGGTACTGAGATATGGGGACCTTCCTTTGAGAAGGGTCAGAGCTGGATGTGACAGAAGCCTCACTGGAGAGATCAACTGTCATAACCAAAACCAGAGTGCAACAGCATCTGCCACAGGAGCTCTTGTGATAACTTCTCATGTTTGCTCTCTCCTCCCCTGTGTTCATACAAATAAACCTCATTCACTGGGGAAATCCTGAGAAATTTGGTTTATCACAATTTTACTAAAAAGATGAGGTTTATACAATGTTGGGCTGGAATTGGAGCAGGGAGCTGTGCAGGTGGGAAAAATCTTAACCTGGTCCTGGCTTTTGGGAGCAGAGTTGCCAAAATCACTTCACAGAGCTGCCCTGAACATTGGTTGTGAGCCATGGCCTTGGGCTGGGACTGAAGTGAAGGAGGTTCCCTTCCTCCCTCCCTTGTGCTGTCAGGGAGACTTTGGTTACAAGCAGAGAACACAAAACTATTCCTTCTTCACAGTGTTCTGCACTGGGCAGGGAAAATGAGTCCATGCAAATGAGTTGTTTGCTATCCAAGCCAAGCCCTGCTCTCTGTTTCCAGATCTCACTATTGCCCTCTCCAACCCCATAAAGTTCTTCAACCTGCAAGACAAGCGGTTGGTGAAGCTCAAGGATACCTCGGGGGAGGTGAGTTTTTCCAGGTTCTGTTCTCTAGAGCACCTTGCATGGATTCAGCTTGAAATAATGGAGTTTTCATTTACCTCTGATCTTTGTTTTAGAGGCCTGGCACACAGACACATGTTTCATCTGCTGAGACTAATGGGGTGGCAGGCTTCACTGGGAAACCCAGCATTCCTCCCTCTAATGGGTCCACAGGTAAATTTCCAAGAGTTTCCAAGCATTTAAGCATCTTGGCAGCTTAATTAATTCTTCTGTACTGACACCAACATCCTTCACATGGGCTGTATTCTGGTGAGCTCTACTCTGTCCATTTCCAACCTGGACATCCATGATGGAACATTAACAGGAACTTCTTTTGGGATTTCAGGAGCAGCAGTGTTCGCCAAGGATGAAGCCGTGTTAGAAGTAATGCAGATGGCAGGTAACTCCTCATGCTGCTCACCTGGGCTGAGGCCCTGCCTGTCATCTTACATTTCCAAATTAAAAAGACATGTCCCAAACCTGCCTGGTGTAGCCAGCACTAAAGACAAATCCCAGGAATCTTGGGGCACCAGGACAGGTTTCCTTCAGCACACCTGCACTCCCTGTGCAATGTGTTGTTCACCTGCTTCCGGGTGCCTGAATGCAGTGTGATGCCAATTCCTGCAAACAGGAGGCCTAATTGTGCCTCAAAACTGAACTGAAGGCACAAGAGGAAACCTGTTTCACTCAGGATATGTTGGCAAAAAACTTTTATGTACATTGCTTTTTTTGGAAGTTATTCCTAAAGAGAAGTGTTCGCCAGGACAGAATATGTACCTGGGGAGAGGCATCCCAAGGTGTGGAGCCGAGGGGGCTCTGGTTGGGATGTGGTGAGTGAGGGACATGTGTTGGAGCTGTATGCTCCAGTTTCCCCACTCGAAGCCTTGGGAAGGAGCTGGCACTGTTCAGCCTTTTTATTTTGTGTTTCAGAGCCTGAGACAATCACCCTTGCTGAGCTGCAGCAGAAGAAGCGCTTCCTGAAGCTGCTGAAGAGGCAGGAGAAGGAGCTGAGGGAGCTGGAGTGGAAGGGAAGCAAACAGAGGGAGGAGCTGCTGCAGAAATACTCTGCGCTCTTTTCAGAGCTGGCCTGCCCTGGGGGCAAGAAAAGGACAATACGCACAAGGAAAACACAGAAGAAGAGGTAACCACAGCCTAGGGGTCACCTTCCCAAACCAAAACAAGAATCCCCAGGGAAATATGGCCTTCCCTTCTCTGCAGGAAGATGGAGCAGTGCAGGCATGTGCATGTCCCTGGGTTGTTCTCACTGAGGGTGGGTGGGAAGGTTGGGATTGTATTAGCAGGGTGAGAAGCAGCATGGTCCCTGTTTCTGTTCTGCAGAAGTGTGACCCCAAGTGATGCTGGTACCAGTGCAAATCCTGTAAAAGCAGCAGAGAGCATCGATCACCACTGGCTCGTGGAGCTGAGGGAGAGGCTGGAGATGGACCTCATCCACCTTGGGGAGGAGCACCACAATCGCATCCGAAGGAAGAAAGAGCAGCATGCTACCGAGGTGAGGGCTGCGAGTGTCACCTGAAAATGTATCCTGGGACAGCCCCAAAAATCCCAAGTTATTCCCTAAACTGAGCCTGGGAATGTGGGCCTAGAACACACCTGACACATGCGTTGTTAGGTCCACGCCAGGTAACTGAGAATGAAGACAAGAAGCTTATTTGTTAGAAGCCCTGAAAATCCTGCAGAAACATTTTTATATGTCTGCTGCTTATTAAAACAAGAGTAGCATTGCCCTGGAGCACATCACGCTCCATGTGCTCCAGCTCTTCTGATGCCTTAGCACAGAGTTAATGTGGTGTTAGTGGCTTCAGACCTTGCCAGGTGCCACGTCTCTTGGAGCCTGGAAGCCTGGGTGACGTGGGGGTGGGCTAAGGGTTCACCAGTGGTGCTGTCAGAGCGCGTTCTCCTTTTTGACTTGGTGGAAGTCAGAGTCCAGGTGAGTGGAGTCCTGCAGGATGAGATCAGCCAAGGCCAGAAGGAGCCACAGTGGTGCCTAGGGACAGAGGGCAGGCCATGGGATGGTGGTGATGGTAAATCCAGCATATGCTATCTGTTCTAATGAAAAGGGAGTGATTCCAGACTTGGGAAGCCTTTTCCCATTAGTGTTTTCTGAATGAATTTGCACTGATACATCTTAAATCTTCAGTTCCCTGGTACACCTTAGGCTTGACATGCCTCTTGCAAGCTGTGTGGAACCCTGAGGGGAAGATAACACTTGGGCACTGGCTTGCCTGGGAATCAGGTTTCTTACTTGGGAGAGGAGCCAGGGATGAAACCTTCCTGTCTCACAAGTGCAGTCCACTGGCACAGTGGGGCCTGCATGTACAGCTGAGCTCACTCCTGTGCCAGTGTTTGCACTGAGCCTCGGGGATTCAGAATTTGTTGCTCCTGGAATTCAATGCTGGGAGGTGTACAGCTGACTTGGGTGCAACTGGATACAGATGGGGTGTAGTGTCTCATCCTGGTTTGTTCCCTTTTGGTCTTGTATTCATCCCTTAAACAGCAAGTTGCCAGGATCCTGGAGCTGGCCAGGGAGAAGCAGGCAGCTGAGCTGCGGGTGTTGAGGGACACGTCGGAAAGGTAAATACAGCAGTGGAATCACAAATAATGCCAGGTTCTGCTCCAGGCAGCACTTTCTGCTGGATCTCACAGCTCTGCTCTGCAGCCGGGAGGGAGGATGGGGAAGAGGTGGTTTTCTTTTCCTTTGGTGAGAAATTGAGGCAGGGGGAAGTGACACAGGATGTCATACAGTGTTATGGGGGGAAGATGCCTCTTGTGATCCCCAGAACAGTGTTCCTGCCATGAGGCACCAAGCAGGATACAGTGTTCCATCTGCAGTGAGCAGCCTGGAGCCACTGAGGGGGAAGGATAGGAAATAAACTGCTGGTCCCTGGCTGCCACCTCTGTCTCTTGCAGTCAGGACCTCACATTAATCCCTTCCAGGGACTGATCCGCTCTATCTTCTAAGTGAATTAAGCATCTTGGGTCCTGTATTTAAACAAACTGGCAGAATCAATTGACCAGTTCCCAGCCAGACATGTATCCATTTGTTCTTGCAAGAACTTTGTCCTGAAGCTGAAATCCTCACTCATTCCTACTTCCCTTTAAATCCTGTCTCAGTCTTTAGTTGCAAATTCAGATAAAACTCCCTCTTTTTGTGTCCTGTCCCAAGCCAGAGTCTCTTTACTCAGCTATTCAGCATATTCAGGCAAGTCCAAGGAAAGAAGTGAGTAGCCAGGTCATGGTTTGCTGACAGTAGGATGGCACTAGTGCAGTCACATCTCCCTGGCTGGGAGAAGCTCCAGAAAGATTTCAAGATCTGGAGCAACAGGCAATGAAATGGCAGTTTAGTTCAGCAAGAATAAATATAAAGTTATCTGAATGGAAAACCCTGGCCATAGCCCATCAGTGCACTGGTTTTGGCACTCAGGTAAGAGCTCTTCAGCTGCTGTGGATGTTCTTCATTCCCAGCTCTGCAGTGGCCAAAGTGGCAAACAGGATTCTGGGAATTGTACAGGGAAACAAAAAAAATATTGAGTCAGCCTTGTGCCACTGGATCCATCTGCATAGAGCTGTCCCCTTCTCAGTGTGACATCTCAAACAAATAAAGTCTTTGAAAGAACAAGAAGAACAGCCAGCACTGGGGAGGAATTTGTGTACAAAAAGGAATTAAATGGGACAGCTAGGAGAACAGATGTTTGAGGGAATGTGACAAGAATGTGTAAATCATGAATGGTCTGGAAGAGGGAAATGATTGCTCACTGTTTCTCACTGGAAAGAAGGGTGGGACATCCAGTGAATGTCTCAGGTGCCTCTGTCACACTGTGTATATTAAGTGCTCTTCCTCTCAGAGCAAAGAGCTGTGAAATCTAAAAGTAAAGGTAAACTCTAAAGTATGAATGACATCATGGAACATGATACATGCATAGATACTGGAGGATAGACTGGAAACTGGGAAGGTGGAGGAGGGAAAATTTCCTGTACACTTGTTCTTTCTTACACTTGCCTTTAGCATGTGCTTCCTCCATTGCTGGGCCAGGACACGTCCTGACTCAGGACTTAAAATATCCTTGAGACTCCAGGCCTCCTGCTGCAGTCTCCCACGTGTGGGTGTCTCTGGGGAGCACTGCAGAGAGCTGTGGATGGAGGGATTGCTCTGCTGTCTGGGGATGGTAACCAGGCCTATATCTCCTCTCTTCTCTCCACAGCAACATTAAAGACATTAAGAAGCGGATGGAGGCAAAGAGAGTGGAGCGGGTCCAGGCCATGCTGAGGAATACCAGTGACAAGGCTGCTCAGGAGAGGTGTGGGAGTGGATGTTCCTGGGCTCTGTCCATATAGGATGCAGGGTCTCCTGCTAACTTGGAAGATGAAAAAGTAGAATTTTGCATCCAGTTATTTGCCTTATGCTTCAGCCAACTCTGAGTGGTGTTTTGGTGTTTTATTTGTCATTCCTAAAAGTACAGCAGCTTCTCCCTGTGGTAGGGTAGGGTGGGAATGTAACACGCCTGTTGATCAGTATAGTACTGATCAGTACTGACAAATGGGTTTTATGGAAGGAGAAGAGCTGGATTTTACAGGTTTTACAATTTTCTTTAAAGGTTGAAGAAAGAAATTAACAATTCCCACATTCAGGAAGTGGTGCAGACAGTCAAACGGGTGAGTTCAGGGGTCAGGCTGCCTCAGCAGCTCTAAGATCTGTTGGGGGTGGGGGGGGCCAGGGGAACTCAGTCAGTGTCCGGGGCATTTGTAACCCACAACTCGGGAACAACGGGAAAGCCCGGCAGGACAAAAGACACCTCAAGGACCCCAGCTCTGCCCTTTGAAGAGCCAGTGCCAGTCCATGGCTGTCAGTCTGTCTGTCAGTGAGTGTCAGCATTTGAGTCCATTTGTCCATCTGTGTGTGGGTGTATCTCTGTGCATACCTCTGTGTGTTGAGTCCGTGTGTCTGGGTCAGGGTTGTGTGTACCTGTGTGTGTCAGTGTCTGTGGCCACGTCTGTGTGTGCCTTTGTGTCTGTATGTGTCCCAGTGTCTCTCTGTCTGGGTATCTGAGTGTGTACATCTGTGTGTCCAGGTGTCTGCATGGCCATCTGTGTCCATGCATGTCTTTGTGTCTGTCTGTGTCTATCCATTTGTCCTTGTGTCCGTGTCCATGTTTGTGTTTGTCCATGTGACAGTCTGTCAATGTTTGTGTGTGTGAGTCTGTGTGTCTCTGTGTGTCTGTCTGTATCTGTCCATTGGTGGGTGTGTCTGTCCATATGTGTCCATGTCCAGGTGTTTGTGTCCATCTCTATGCATGTCTTTCTGTGAGTGTCTGTGTGTTTGTCCATGTCTGTGTGTGTCTGTGTCCGCATTCTGGTGGGAGTTTGTGTGTCCATGTGTCTGTCTGGGTGCCTGTCTTTGTGTCTGTGTCAATGTGTGTCTGTGTGTTCATCCACCTATGTGTGTCCTTGTGGTGGTCCACATCTGTGACCATGTGTCTCTGCCTATGTCCCCATGTCCAGATGTGCATATGTCTGTGTGTCAATGTGGCTGTATCCAGGTGTTTGTACATCTGCACGTCCCTGCACCTCTGCCTAGGAATGTGTGTCCGTGTCCATGTGTTGTGTCCGTGTGTCTGCCTGTCTGTGTCCATATGTGTCCCTGTGTCCATGTTTGTGTCTCTGTGTGTCTGCCTGTATCTGTCTGCCTGTGTCCGTGTGATGATGTTTGTGTGTGTCCATGTGTCTGTCTGCATCCAGGCGTCTTTGTGTGTCTGTATGTGTGCGTGACTTGTCCGTGTGTCTGTGTCCATGTCTGCCTGTGTCCATGTGTTCACTTGTATCTGTGTGTCTGCCAGTGTCCGTGCGTCCATGTCCTGTGTCTGTGTGCATCTCCCCCTGTGTCTCTGTCCATGCCCATGGTCCTCTTGTCTGCCTATGTCTGTACGTGTGTTGTGTCCACGTATCTGCCTGTGTGCCGGTCTGTCTGTGTCCACGTGTCTGTGGCTCTGTGCATG
>VZRH01003876.1:253723-323873 GCA_013397555.1 Urocynchramus pylzowi
GTGGTTTGTTTGTTTTTGGGGTGGGTTGGGGGGGGGGGGGGGGGGGGTGTGTGTCGAGGTGTGTGTCTGTGTCCCTGTCTGTGCATCTATGTCCCTGTCCAAGTGTCTATCCAAGGTTCCATGTCTATATGTGGGTCCATGTGTCTGCCAGACTCTGTCTCTCTGCTTGTGCCTCTGTGTGTGTCCATGTGTCTGCCTGTGTCTGTATGTCTGTGTGTGCATCCACGTGTCTGCCCATGTCTGTGTGTCTGTTTCTGTGTGTCAATCCATGTATCTGCCTGTGTCCATGTATATACATACATATATGTCCATGTATCTGTGTGTCCATGTGTCANTGTCTGCCTGTGTCCATGTGTTCACTTGTAGTGTCTGTATGTCTGTGTGTGCATCCACGTGTCTGCCCATGTCTGTGTGTCTGTTTCTGTGTGTCAATCCATGTATCTGCCTGTGTCCATGTATATACATACATATATGTCCATGTATCTGTGTGTCCATGTGTCAGTACCTGTGTCCCTGTGTGTCTCCATCTGCCTCTGTGTGTCCACATCCATATCCATCTGTGTCTGTGTCTCTGTCCCTGCCTGTGTCCATGTGTCCCTACCCATACCTGTCTGCCTGTGTGCATGTGTCTGCTTGTGTCCATGTGACCATGGGTCTGCCTGTCTGTGTGTCCCTGTGTTTGCATCCATATCCATGTGTCTCTCCATTTTTGTGTCCGTGTCCTGTGTCTATGTACCTGTGTCCATATACATGTCTGTGTCCCTCTGTGTGGGTGTGTCCATGGGTGTTTGTGTCCAGCTGTCTGTATCCATCTCCATCAGTGTCCTTGTGACTGTGTGTCCATGGATATCTGTGCCTGATTTTCTGTGTGAGTACATGTATCCCTCTGTGTGTGTCCCCCTCTGTGTCGGTGTCCCTGTCCCTATGTCCCATGTGCACTCCCCTGCCAGGCTGCCGTGGTGTCCCTGAATCCAGGCTGCTGCTTCTGGCCCATCCTGCTGGGCTGAGCTTGGGCTGTCCAAAGCCCTTGCTTATAAAACTGGAACCTGAGGGGGATTAATTTATTCTTTTTAAAGGTGACAGAGAAGACTGGCAGGTTCCAGCAGAAGCTGGAGGAGAAGCAGGCAGCAAATCTTCAGTCCATCAAGGAGAGAGAAAGCCAGGTAAGGACAACATTTAGGGTCAGGACTGTTCCTTGGCACAAGAAGTCCAAACCCCAGAGAATCAATCTTCATTGCCAGGGGGTGAGAAAGTGGATGAGAGGGCCCACACAGACCCCAGAAGGACCTACAGCTCATCCCAGAGCTCCTGGTCTCTCTGCTTGGCTCCAGTGTGTGGGAATGACCTGATTCTCCATTTGCAGCTCCAGCAGCAGGTACGGGTGGAATATGAGGAGAAGTTGAGAGCTCTGAACATGGAGGTTCAGGAGATGGTGAAGAACTACACCAAAGCCAGCTTTCCTGGAGAGCCACAGACTGGGAAGGAAGCAGGTCAGAGCATTCCTGAGGGAGAAAAAGGCTCTACAGACCAACTAGAAGGAAATATCCCAGTGGCAGAGGTGTCCAGGCTTACACTGGCAATGACTGAGCCCTTGGGAGCTGGAATGGATGTGGAGATAGAAGAGAGCATATTCTGAAATGAAGCCCTTCCTTACTGTTCATTGCAAGAAGGTATATGGTGAAGTAACAACCAGCTTCACAAAGTACTGCCATCCCTTTCCATTCTGGGGAGCTCCTGAAATCCTTCAGGAATGTACTACATTATCTCAGATATCTGGAAATTGTCTGGAGAGCTCACCTTTCAGAGTACTTCAGCCTCTGTCTTCCCCAGCTCTGAGGTATTTCAGCAGTGGGAAAGGGCCTGTGCCCACAGACCAACTCCCTGTTGGCATGACAGCAGCAGCTACAGGAATATTTACTTGGCATTCAGAACAGTTTTTAGAGTCAGTTCCTTCATCATTCCTCACATGCATCTCTTCACATCAGTCCAGCTCCTCCTAACATCTTCCACACGGTTCAATGAAACAGCAATAAACAAATCAAAAAAAAAGCCTAAACACTGATACAAAGAGACACCACAGGTGGGGATGGTGGTGGAAAGTGGGCTCAGTCACAGCAAACCACACCAAGCTGTGCATCCTATAGGAAAGTTACACCTGAAGCTGCATTAATAAACAATTACAAATGCTGCTATAAAACAAACCAAACTCCAGGTCAAGCAGGTATGAGACACAGCATGTTCCAAGCCTAGTATGAACACCCAACAAGAGTCCACATCTCCCTGTGGTGTCACCACAGTACTGGAATTATGGATTGTACATTTCGGAGCTATTTATTTTCTAAAAAAAATAAAATATAGCAGTTCTTAAACAACTGGATCACTTGTTACTTAGCTGCAGTTTGTGTGTGTCCAGGTGTATGTGTAGCTGTATCCATGTCCCTGTGTTCAAGTGTGTGTCTCTGTGTCTAGCTATGTACATGCATATCTGTCTGTGTCCATGTTTGTGTGTCTGGGTGTCTGTATGTCATCCATGTCTCAGTGTGGGACTGTGTGTGTGTCCACATGTCTGTCTGTGTCCATCTATCCAGCTGTGTCTCTGTGTATTTCTCTGTGCCTGAGTGCATGTTCATGTCTGTCTTTGTATCCATGCATCTCTATGTGTCCATGTCTGTCTGTCCATGTCTGCAAGCATGTGCGTGTGTCTGCATGTATGTGTCCCTGTATCCAGGTGTGTGCACCAATCCTTGCATCTGTCCCTGTGTGTTCATGTGTGTCCATGTCCCTGTGTCTCCACATCTGTCTGTTCATGTCTCTGTCACAGTGTCTGTGTGGCTGTGTCTATGTGTGTCTGTCTGCCTCTGTGGCTGTGTCCATGTGTGCCCGTGTTTCTCTGTTCTGTGTGTGTCCCTGTTCATGTGTGCATATCTGTCTGTGAGTCTGTGTGTCCACATCCCTGTGTGGTTGTCTGTCCACCTGTGTTAGAGGCCTAACTCTCTGTCCCTGTGGTGTTAGAGGCCCTTCCTCACCAGAGGACAAACATCCCAGCAAGTTCCAACTGCAGCCAGGGAGCAGATGGAGATTTTACCTTAAATCCAGAGAGGCAGCGCTGGCAGTTCCAAAGCAGAGCACAGGGGTACTGTGCCCTGCATCCTACACCAGTGTGTCACCAGCTTCAGCCACTCAAACCCCTCCAGAGGAGCCTTTTAAAGGTTGTTTTAAAGGAAAATTTGTTCCATCACTCCCTGGAGGGAACCCAGACACCAGTGTCAGACCAGAACGTGAGCACAGGGTGGCCCCTTCTCCTCACACTGCCAAAGTTCCAGGGCTGGGTTTTTCCCTCAAACCCTCTCTGGAAATCAATCCCACAGAATAAATTTGAGTCAGAGAGACACACATGGAGAGCCAGGACACAACAGCAGGGCCGGGGTTCACAGGAGTTTCCCTTCCTCCAGTGCCACACCCTAAAGATTCTGTTGCACAGGGACAGTACAGTCAGGACATGCTCTGTCCCTCCACGCAGCACGCGACGGGACAAACGCTCCAAGTCGGGTTGGCCAGGTTCAATCTCACAGGCTGCTCCTACCAACAGCACCAGCACAAGCTGAGACACTGGACAGCACTACTAGAGTCTCCGTCCCTCCAGCCTGCCACAGTTCCCCAACAGCTTCATTTTCCAGCCTGGAGACCTCTAATTCCTGCCTTGTGTCAACTGCTCCCCCAGGAGCCATCTGAGAGCCAGCAGAACCCATTGCTCTGCCCTCCTAAGCTGAGCTACTCTGTCCCTTTTCCACGCAGAGCATCAGTGCCCCGACAGCTCTGAACAGCACAAATCCAGAGGCCAAAGCAAGGCCTGACACAGCACTGGAGCAAAATGCTCTGCAGGGGGCTCCTTGAGGCACGGCATTTCGAAATTGACCAGAGCTCAGCTGGACTATGGCACAGAGAAAGAACTTCAGCACATGGAATTCCTGGCATTAATGTCCACTGATGTTTGAAACCTGAGCAAGGAAACCCACCGCAACAACTTGTGCCCTTGTAACCCCATCACAGTTTCTGCATTGCAACCCTTCTGTTATGGAACCCAACACTGGCACAGGGGATTAATGCCAAATTTCATGAAAAACAGCTGCAATCTTTTACACAGTTTCACCTCAGTGCTAAAAAACACCTTCTAAATGTACTTTTCAGAGTGCACATGGAAGCATCACTAAAAGCAAAGCCAGGGCTCCCATGAAGCACAGACCACACTCTGCACCACCCCCTTTCTCCCCAAGGTGCCTCTGAGCCCACTATGCTGTGGTACCTCTGACACCTCCCTGTCTGCACAAAATGGGGGAAAGTTCAGCAAGATGGGAAATGGACAAACAAATAAATAATAATAATAAATAAAGGCACTAAACCAAATGTTACTGCAAGGGTTCCCGAGCACACCTTGAACCCGACCATCCCTCCAGCAGCAAAATTCAGTCACACGAATTTTGGTTACTCACGGAGTCCAGAGGGGAGAGGCCATCTGATTTTCCAGCACTATTTCTTCCCACAGGATTCAGACGTCCTTAAGGATTCCTTCCTGTGCAGCCCTGTCTGTGTTTTCACTTACCTGCCAAGCACAGGGCAATGTGGTATTTTGCTCAGACAGGCCTCCCATCAGGCCTTTACACACAGAACTCCAATTCAATGGCAATTGAGACAATAACATCTAGTCTGACACTGAACAGCAGCAGATTTAGGTTCAATCTCTGATCCTTTCCAAATTTTCATCTTTTAAATGGCATATTCTAGATCTCATCCTATGGCCCAAAATATTTAAGTGAGGCCAACCTTTGTACTAGATAATTAAAAATTAGATAATGGGGACATCTAAAGCAGAGGAGGACTCCAACCCCAGCAGGGGACACAAACAGGAGACACAGTACCTAAACGACCCCAGTCCTTTTTACCTCCATAACAGAGATACTGCAGATGTGCCTATGGCACTCAGAGAAGGAGTTGCTGCACAGTATCTATTCCATTTTAGAGATACTCTCACTGCCCCAAAAGTATCCCACATGTCAAGATTCCTCAAGATTACCTAGATTATTACTTGTTATCTCCATTTACACCTGGTCCTAGGGCACAGCTAGTAGCTCTCCCCAGTCTGCAGGGGAAGGGTGGCACTTGTCTCAAACAATGTCTCAAACCAACCTCAACACTGTCAAATTCAGGAGCCTCATTTGAACCAGGGTCCTTCTGTTGCCACTGGTTAAAAAACAGGGGCCTCTAGACAAAGATTTGTTCTGTTCCAAAAGAAATGGGGTAATAAGCTGCTGCATCCAACATCAGAGGCCTGTTGGAGGAAGACAGGCACCATTATAGATAAACCAGTGCAATTGGGATGTGACAGCACTGACAGACTCCTTGTTTGATGCAGCAAATTGTTCATATAAATACCATGTGCCATCTTCAAAGGCCTCCTGGATGCTGATTGCCAGGGCTATGCCAGCAAGGAAAAAGGCTCTATACCAGCAAAGCTGACAGGAAGGAAAATAAAAGGGAAGGATTCAGGGGAAACATGACATAGAACAGCAGCAAACCCTGAGACACGAGGGCACACTTGTAGAAAAGGAAAGATACTCAGAGAAAACAGCATCTCTGAGCATAATTACCCACTGAGTAGGCTCTGAGCTCAGAGAAGAGGCTACACCTTGTTGTACAATCAGATGTCACCAAGCAAACATGAAATCCTGACCTGAACACGACTGCAATACGAATTCCAAACCTGCTCTGCATCCTCATTCTCCTGCCTGGCTGCCTGGTTCCTGGGGAAGGAGCTGTCAGCCCTGGAGACGGAGCTTCAATCTTTCAGCTAATCTAGATTTATCTTAGGATTTATGTTTGATTCCACACTCATCTAAGTAATGGAGCAGTTAATTGGTGCTGTGCCGTGCATGAACTGCAAAGAGAGAAACATAAGAAGCAGGAATTGAATTCTACACTGCACAGGAAGATGGATCCTTTCTGCATTCCTCACAAATATGGTAATGAGATTTTAAAATTTTATAAGATACTTGAATGCAATTTTTCCAGGGCCTTCCCTCACTGTGTTTAGGCAGATTTGGGCTAAAGTATAAAATGGTGTTAAATGCTAAACCTGTGTCATCCCTGTTTCCAAGAAACCTTTGTTTCAGGACTCAGGATCCAGGCTCCTGCCCCAGTCTCCTCTTGTTTTAGAAGCCATATAGCAACAGAATAGGGAAGTTAGAGCAGACTCCACAGTTCACACTTGAATCTCTGAACTACAGACACATTTTTAAGCATCTCAACACAGTTAACAGGCTTATGAATAAATCAAGAACTACTTTAATTTAAAACACAAGTGCAAAGGATTCACAACTAAAGACAAGCAGGACTGTTTGTTTCAAATTATAAATCTTTTCCAAGTCCTGCTTTTTTTGCATTAAAAAAAGAGCAATATATCTGGAATACAGAAACATTTTACATCAAAAATTTTCCAGTGCAGCTAAGGAGGAGCTTAATGAATGAATTTCAACCAACTCCATCAGCCCAAACTTAGACATCCAGTCTACAGAAACCCTCTATGACCTCTCTACCTGCCATGGGTGAGAGAGATAGCGATTTTGTCCTTCAGCAGGTGTCTGAACCAAGGGGATGAACCACCTCTGGAACTGTTCCCCCAGGGGTGTTCCTCTCCCCATGGGCTACAGAGCCAATCTACACGTTCCAGAGACTGGGTGCCCACCCTTTGATGGCTGGCAGCAGTACAGATGAATTCCATCCCAAATTACTTCAAGTAATCAACCATGGCTTCAATTTTGAAGCAGGATCTGTAGCTGGAGCAAATAGCAGAGGACAGAGGCTATGCACATCTGAAGAAAACGCAGTTCTGAGGTCAGTTTCTGAGACAGTAGGACTGTCCTGAGAATAACTAAAAGTCCAAAACCTTGGTATCTGGAGTTTCAAAACAAAATCCCAGCTCCACATCTACAAATATAGTCTTGAGACCTCACAACAACACACACCATCACTGTACAATGTTAATCCTGACCTAGAGTCCAATTACCTTGATGATCTCACTGATCAGAGAGTGCAGCATACAAAATACCTACAACTATGTTAAAATAACTGAAAGAGCTGTTTAGACAACCAGAAACCTTCCAGATGTAAAGGGCAGACCAATACCAGACAGCAGCACACAAACACAAAAATCAATCCTGGGATATGCAGGAAAGCTCAAATATTTCCATTTGGTGTCCTAGCATCCCCAAAATACTACCCAATAACTGCCCCAGGGCAGCACTTCTCAGCCTCTCCAGGGAGAAAGGGCTGGGAAAGCAAGCCACAGGAACATGCTGTTCACATTCCAACTAGCACATAGGTGTTGCAAACGGTGACTTTTTAACCCTAAGATCCTGGTGGTAAGACCACCTGGTCTTCATAGAGTCCACTTTGAGGACTGTATCCAAGGGTTTCCCCCTTCAAAAGTTTAAAATCATGAAATGGATTCAAGATTGACCACTAAACCATACACATTCTGCAGCAAAAGAGAAGCATGTTGATGCAAGAGAGCCACTTAGAAACAAATATATACATATCACATCTGCTCCCTAAAGAAGTGTGTGCAGGTTTCTAGGTCCATTTTTAACCAAGGGAAATTAAAATAATCTGTGGAAAGGTCTCAGAGGAAAAAAAAAAGTCTTTGTGCATTGAGAGTTTAAAGGGGTCTGCGCCCCAAAGTGAGTCAGCTCATGGCTCCAGCGCACAATGAAGGAAACAAAGATCACATTTCTAAGTGGGAAATATCGTTCCAGCTCAGTAGTCAGCAGCCTGGGTGTGCAGAAACCCACAGACATTCAGAAACACAACTTCAGAGTCCACTTTCGAATGCCATCCTTCGGCAGCAGTGATCCGCAAGCCATGGAATACCCGCTTTATCCTTGAGACAGACTTGGTCTCACTTAGATCTAGTCTGTATTGATTGTCTTCAGCAAAGGAGAAGCCACTGAAGGCTGAGGATGCATGAACAGGATTCACATTTGTCCTCCAAAGCAATCAGTGGCAAGTTCCAAGCACCATTCACAGGTCGAGACTGCCTGGGCTCTTAATTTTTTTCCATGTATTCTTTTATAAACTTTCCTTTTCCCTAGAGTTTCCCCTCATATACAGTCAGCAGGTGGAGGTGCGCTTCCTGTACTGTTGGATAAGGGGCACCAAGCACTCTGGAAGTCCTGTCTGGAGCAAAAAGGGGTGATCCAGAAGTTCTTGTGCCGTTGCTCTTTCCAATGGATCCCGTGTCAGCATCCTTTCCAAGAAGTCTCTCAGAACTGGGGAGGTCTGTGAAAAAGCAACCAACCAAGTCAACCCTGCAAAGGGACCATGCATCTCATGTAGCACCAGGTTGCCGAGGTGGCTGTGGTTAAAAGGATCCTGCACATTCCCAATCTGTATCCCTGCTTTTCCAGCAATGTGACGGGGGTCACGTGCTTTTTATGCTATGGACATAATTTTCTGTCACTGCTAGGCACCACACTTAGGTTGTTTTCTTTTGAATGGGATACAGTCAATTAAGCTAAGACTGCCTGCCACATCCTTCCATTTGGGTTATTTCTGCTTCCCATTTTGTTACTTAAACTTTCCTGGATTTCAGCTCAAAAACTCAGCAGGACTCCTGCTACCTGGGCACATCACTTGGGTGGGAAGGGGGCATCAATCCATTCTTTTACTGGTCACAGATTATGGAAAGGTAGTTAAATAGAGTTCTTCACTAGGTTCTGAGAGCCTGAAAATCCCTCATGCTAATGGTACAAGAAGATGAAGAAGCTGCAGCACCAGTACAAAAAAGCTGAATGACCTCACAGCTTTGTCCTTTGGAAGTGGTGTAAAAGCCTGATAGCAGCCAGCCCCAAGCACCACTTCATGACCCTGCACATCTCTGGCTGGTTTAATCCTCTGCATCATTAAAACAGAATAACAAAATTATCTTGGCATATATTTATTTATTTTAATGCTGATAATTACATCTGGTTTAGACTGGGGGCATTTTCCCAGCTCTGGTTCCCTTAGTAGACCCTGAAATACTGTTCACACTGAGATATTGCTCATCTCAGGAGTGCTTTGGATGGCTTTGCCTGGGATTGCCAGAAAAGGCATGGCACAGCTCAGGACGAGTACCAGGATCCAGCCTGTATCCCTGTGTATAAATCTGTCCATGCTTTAGCAATGCAGCAGGGATTATCCTACGTGGCATTCCTTTAACCTGCTGCCCCCAGAATTGCAGTCACTGACCACAGTGAGCCATGAATTGGCACCAGAATGGAGGGCTGGATCCACAGCTGGAGCTGCACTCCAGCAGGACACTGGAGAGGATGCCCACCAGCCTGTAAATAGGAGGTCTGCTGGAAGCCAGTCTGCTTCCCAGTACAAAGTGGAGCAGAGCAAGACCATAACCAGCTCTGGCTGTCACAGCTTGTGGCATGCCCATGTCACCAAGCAAGGTGTGACCCAGACCAGGATGGTTTCACACTGCCCAAGGAGGGCAAGCACCAGGTCCAGAATATGACTGCAATTTTAATTAGTGTTGCAAAGGCAAAAAGGAAAGAACAGCTGTTGATGTTGGAATGTGTGCTGTTAGTTCAGCAGTCTACTCTCTTAAATAATTCAGCTTTAGCAGCTGCAGATGCTCTGATTAATTGGAAAGGCTGGGTAGCTCAGGATGCTGCAGAAGCTTTTTGATCTCAGAGGCTGGGCATGGAATGAAAGAAAGACTTCTTTAAGCGGGCACTGAAAGGTGATCACTATTTCTTATGTCACTGCTACTTTTTCCTAAGAAGCCATGGAGCCAAGATCATCTTCTGAGATACTGCAGTGTCTCCAGGAGTTTGCATCTGTCCTGAGCTCTCCTGCTCCGACCATAATGCAGCCTTTGTAGTCCTGAAGACCATGTAGCTGAAAACTCCCAAGAGCAGGGATCCTCCCGTTCCCTTCCCTAGAAGATAAGCTACTCAATCAACATCAGTAAGCTGGGAACTGCTGGGTCTACCTGAAGCAGCTCTGACCTGCACACTCCATTTATGCCCAGGTGCCCTCACACTGCCAGGGCTGTTTCCTAAAGCAGCCACCAGCTGTCAGCAGCAGCTTGCAGCCACTAAGACCCCGAGGCCAAAGCTGCTCCCCAAGAAGCATGTCCTAGCAAGACCATTTCCACAGCCAGCTGTACTGGGAACAGCTGATACAGATATTTGCCCATGATAACCATCAGGCTTACAAGTGTTTGGCAGTGTGCTCACCCTGTGGAAGTTTTTCAGTTTGGGAGGAGGGCTGTCACGGAGTCTTTTCATTGCCTGGACTGGAGAATCACTGAAGTAGGGGGGTTCTCCATCTACCATCTCTATCACCATGATCCCCAGGGACCAGATATCCACCTGTGGGAGACAATGTCACATCAATACACACACTCCAGAGGAGCAGGTCCTTGTTTTGTTGCTTTCACAAAGACCACAACACCCCACCCATGACAAATGGTACCAAGAGAGTCCAACACTGATGCCCTTAACGCTTTTGGGCTCCTGGAGCAGCCTTAACAAAGTCAATTTTGCATCCAGGACTGAGCCATGCTAGTGTTGCAACATGTAAAGGTGTGCAAGTAACTGCTTGTACCTGGCTGGTTGGTAAACAAAACTAGTTAGTCTGCTGCCACCTGCCCAGAACTCCAGAGTTCCCATGTCTGCACTCCCTGAGGTGAGCCTCTCAGAGCTCACCTCTCCCTCCTATTTCCTTTATGGAATTTATTTACTGATCCCTATAATGTCACAGGCTGCTCCTTGCTCACATTTGTCCACAGCGGATACAAGTCTAGGCCAAACTTTACGTGTAAAAATAGAAAAAGTTGATGCCTTGTTCCTAGAAGCAGAACAATCTGGCTTTCTACTGATTAGAAAACATTCATGTCATCACCATCAAAGCTGTAGTCATAGTTGGGTTTATTTTCTAAATAGAATCTAGAGACTTCCTAGAAAAGCCAATAGTTATTTTCCCTAGACACTTCAGAATACTACTTGCTCTCCTGCTATTAGGGAGGCGGTCCCTTACCTCAGTGGTGTATGGTATCCTTGCAATGACTTCTGGAGCCATCCAATAAGGAGTACCCACCAGGGATTTTCTTTTAGGTACATCTTTACTGATCTGAGCACAGAAGCCAAAATCAGAGAGTTTGACCTGTACAAAGAGAAAAGCAGCTAACCTTAAAAATAAGCCTTAAACAACACAGAGGGAAACACCACAGACAAAGATGACAAAGAGAGTAAGAGGGGAAAATGAGGGATTTGGAACAGAAAGAAAGTAAGAGACAGGCTGCAGCAGCAGAAGACAGGAAACAATTTGTCTGAGGAAGCACACCCTGCCATCCAATGTCAGAAGAATGGAGTCGCTCTTGATGTCTCGGTGAATGACCCCCTGAGAGTGGAGATAGGACAGAGCCTGCAGCACCGACTCACACACTGTGGCAATCTGCTCCTCGTTCAGCCTGCAATTAGAGACAGGGGACTTAAACTGTGCAGAGCACAGTGCTCCTTCACAGGGGCACAGGGGTTTAAACACAGACACTTTGGTTCCCTATGGCAATCACCATCTCACCTTCACCATTCTTCCAAGTCTGTTACTGAGGAAAGCATTTTTTACTTGATGGTTGACAACTTTTAAGTTTTCATAGGTTTAATACTGAGAAATTGCACTTTGAATTCTGTTCCTAAATTCATGCTGCAAGATGCTGTTTCAAGCAGTTCTGACAGGCAGCAGTGCTGCTTGATGCCAAGGTGCTGCAGTAACTGGTGAGACAGCTTTTTTTAAGCAAACACAGTAAAGACATTATTCACAAGGCTTATTGTGCAATGTATCCACAAAACATCCAAATGCATAATCTGACAGGGAATATAGGGATCCTTTAGGATCCTTTAGGCGTTTCCTGCAGACACATGGGGTACACTCACACCTAACTAAAGATAGCACAGGCTACAAGCAGGGAAGGCACTACTGACTTCTACCACTGTTAGCACGTGGAATATGAGCCCCAAGAACCCCCTCTTAAGAAGTTGTTGCTGTTTAGAATAGCAATACAAAAACCTTCACAACTGGGTGAAAATGGTAGAAATGAAAATTCTCTCCTGTACCTGGGGACAGTGACAGTTCTGCATGTTTACACTGAGCAATGCTGGAAGTAAATGATTTCAAAGAATAGCTGAAGTACCCAATTTGAGTACTGTGGATTCTCAGCTTGTCTCTAGCAGTTATTCTGAACAACCCCTGGTTGAGGACAGAAATGAAACATCCTCAAATTATGGTCTGCAAGTGAGCCTAAGGAGAAGAGAGCATTCAGGAGGCAGAACTGTGCAGTGAACCAGTACCTTCTAAACCCATAACAATTCCTACACCATCAGCTGAGAAAACTACACTTGTGCTGCTTGTTTGGCATCCCATACCTTACTCTTCCAAACCAGGACAGCTACAAAGTTGTAGCTGCCCTGTGCCACACTGATGGCAACTAAATCTGAAGGGTGTCAGGGGGCTACTTCTGCCTTTATGATTTAACCTGAAAAATGAAGGACAAAGGCTACCTGTGGGACTTCCCAGCACAGAACCCAATGTTTTCAGGAACAGTGCTTTTCATTTCATAGTGCCTGAGCTGATCCACTTGAAAGCCCTGTGCTTCCAGAAGATCACAAGAGGTGCACTTTCACCCTGTCACGTATGGAATTTGGTTTCAGTCAAGTGACTGCATAGTATAAAACAGATTACTGGAGGATTACCTCACTCCTAGAGATGTAAATCACTTATCCCCCTCAGCAAAAATTTAATGACTGCAATGATGGTATTTTCCTTCCTGGGAAAAACTGATAAAGGTTTGCAGCTTACTTCTGATAAATGTTATGGTTATAACAGATTCTTCTTCCACCATGAGGAAATAAAAAGCATTCATTAACAGGTTCAAAGGAAGCTTCTTAAAACTAATCTAGGCTGAGGTCTCATTGGTGGATATAAATACACAGACCCTTCATAAACCTCTTCATCACTTTTTATCTGTAATTCAGTACTACCAAAAGCTACAAGAGTTTCACTGGCCCTGTAAGCTGTAACTGAGCACTCCTCAGGATTAAGTGTTGGCTTGCAGACCCTGAGATGCCTCTGAACTCAATTCTGGAAGGGCCTGCCCAGCTAAGTGTCTGCAGGACACTCCTTCCTGGTGGGGTTGTGGAGGCTACAGAGAACAATGTGGCTCTTGATGCCTCTCAAAATTGTGCTTCCAAAACTGAGAATCCAACAGAGCAAGATACATGCCTTAAATCCACCAAGCAGAGTAAGATACATTCCTTAAATCCACCACAGGACCTAGGCCAAGCTAACGACTAAACACGAACTAAAGGTATACTATGATTTTTTAAAAACTGAATACAATTAGTGCTATCAGTACTGCCTAACTGTAATCCAATTAAGATCCTGGATCTTCCAAAAAGAAACTCTCATCCTACAGACTTTTTTGGTCAGTCTTTCCACTGGCATTCCCTGTCCCAGTTTCCAGCCTTGCAGGACTTCTCTGAAGCAGGAGGAGGGTGCTCCAGAGTCATGGGTAAGACACAATCACCATAACTGCATCATCAGAACACCTTCTGAGAAGGACCAAAGGCCATCTGAGAACAACTTCTTTGCCCTACAGAAATGCTTTGGGTACTATTGAATATGAAGCAGTGTAGACAAGGAAACAAATTTAGGAGAGTGTCCAGTAGTTGCTATCTTTAGGCAATGAAATTTGGGAAGGAGTCCAGATCTCAAGGCTGAGATCTGCTGCACTTCTCCAGAGGAGTTAGTGAGGTTGAATTTGTGGCTAAGGTTGCACCACTGAAAACTATTTCTGCATGCCCTTTAATACTTATTCAATGAAGCTCCTGGCCAGGATTCAACAGATATAGTAAACACTTTTTATGAGTACTGTGTTTTACAGGGAAGGTCATCAAGGAGATGACTAGTGGGTATCTAAAGAGATCAGTACTTTAAATTAGTCCCTTCTACATCAGAAGTATTATCACATATTCAAAACGGATAACAGTGATAAACTGTAGTAGTTTCAGGGCACTGCAAACACAAGATCTCTGAGAGAACTTATTTGTCCCAGAAATTCCCACTCTGCTGCTCTTACTCTCCCATGTCAATGTCTGGGATTTCGCTTTATACCTGATCTGAGACACGATATCTGTGAGTGCTCCTCCCTGCAGGAACTCCATCAGCACCCAGAGCTCCTCTCCCACGAGGTAGCTCTTGTACATCTCCACGACGTTGACATGTTGATAGTCTCTCATTATCACCACCTGTAAAACCACAGTGGACAAGTGACCACCACAAAATCACTCACCACACTTCATCTTATCCAGCCAAGTGAGCACACATAGCCCTGCAACTACAGCACAGAGCCTCCATCATCCCCCCAGCAATAGTTGTTCTTGGTATGAGCATAACACTACTAAAAGGAAGATGACCCTGCTCTTCCCTTTCTTTTGCCCCACTGATTGTTCCAACAGATCCTGCAGACAGCAGAACCCCCCTGTCTTCAGCACCCTCACCTCATTGAAGAGGAGCTCCCGGCGCTGCTGCTTCCTCAGATCCATCATTTTCACGGCCACCTGGCGCCCCGAGTGCTTCTCCCGAGCGATGCACACGATCCCTGTGGAGCCTTCCCCAATCTTGATGTAATTCTCTAGCAATGTCCTGGGATCTCCCTGGTCCACAACCATCCTGAGGGCAGCTTTGAACTGCTCGTGAGTCACAACCACAGGGTCCTCGCTGGCTGGCTGCCCCTTCCCAGCAGAGTCCTGGGGCAGGTGGAGGTTGCTGGAACTGGTCTGGGTCTGCCGGTTCCTGGGGGACCCCGCTGGGGAGGGCCGGCCTGGTGGCACTGCCACAGCCTTCTCTGCTGTTGGGGACATCTGGGGGGTCCCAGCTTCGGAGATCATCCTGGGGAACTCGGAGGCAGGTTGGTCTGGGGGGAGAGACTGGGCTTTGGCTGCAGGGCTGTGGGGGGAACCCCACTGCTGGGGCTTGAAGAAAGCATTAGGCTTCAAGAAGAATGAAGAGGAAAGTGAGAGGAAAAACAAAGTGATGGTTGGATTAACAAGCAGAGAGGTGAGGAATCAATTCTGTGTCATCCCACTCTGCCCTAGCACATCTTGGAGCAGACTGGAGTCAAGAGCTTCAGGTTCTTGTCTCCAGGTCTTCCCAACACATGGCTTGGATGAAGATCTCAGATGAAGATCTTCAAGAATCCCTTAGGGAATGGGTGCTACGCTTTAGAGGCCTCCAGATTGAGGCAGTTTAAAGGGAACATGCTTTTAAAAAACCACCAAGACACAAAACCCACAGAAAAAAAAACCCCAGCTGCTAAAAAGCATTCCAACCTTGCCACCAAAAATCAGGGGCAACCTGTGCTGCAGAGAATTTGAAAATCCTTTATCCCTCCGTGCCTCTGATCTTCCTTTGTATAAAAGGAAAGGGGATTCATGCCAAGGCTGTAAATCACTTTGAAGTCTTGGCCTAATTCCCTTTGGGTAATTACACTCTGCCTACTGAAAACACTCTCTGCACTTTCCACTGGTACCTGCAGAGCATTCCTGTCGATCAGGCATGGAATTAGCTCTCCACTTTGGGAAAAGCACCAGGCACCAGGACAGCTGGAGGCAGCCAACATGGGGCTCCAGCTACACAGAGCCACCTGCCACCTTGCTGGCTTAAAACTAACCTGCAGTGAATTTGGATTAGCAATGCTAGAGGCTTCTGGAGACCTCCCACTCAAATGACAAGCAGGCCCAACCCTATTTAGTGTAGGAGATGTAGTAAGATCACAGCCTGTGGGAATGTGGCTTCAGGATATGCATTCCCACGGCAGGAAGGATAAATATTGTCGTGCTATTACTCACCCTGGAAATGTTGATTAATTAAAATCAACAACATTTAGCAGGTGGGGTACAAAATACATTGTATACATACATATATATATGTAATATATATAGTATATGTATCTATATAGATATATGTACTATATATGTACACATGTAAATGTATATATGTATAATAGTATATGTATATAAATATATGCAAAATAATAGTAGATCTGTCAAAGAAGCAACTTCAGAAAGAGCAAACCCATCATTTATATTATAGGGCAAAATAGAAACTTCAAAGCAAAAAGCTTTTTCTCGCTCACAATTCAGAGAGATTATTAATAAAGTTAATAATATGGGCATGGGAACTGAAAACTGCCAATCGAGATTTTTTTACAAGAGCACTCATTTTCCCTGTCTCAGACAGGGAATAATTGTGTAGGATTTAATTCTATGCACTTTGGGTTTCAATCAAGGATTTTTGTCAAGAGCAGAATCTGCATAAGCCTCACACACAGAGAGGCCCTGGAAAACATGATTTAGCAGCATCAGGGCACAGCACAAACACAACTGCCTGTCAGGAGCTCCTTCCTCTCTGTACACCAGCTCCACCCCTGCAGTCCTGTGCTGACATGCTCACAGCAACACAGAATTTATTTCCCAAATCTTGTTTTGTCCCGGAAGAGAGAAAAAAACCCAGAGTTATGTGTTTTACATAACCCAGAGCATGCAGAAGGGCACACAACATGCATGCAAGCTCACACAGGTTTGCTTAACCACACATAAGTCTTATTTCCTGCTCCTGTAATCTGACTGTCCCCACATACATTTTTTTCTGTCTTGGGACATTTTGAGGTGTCACTGGTTCTTCCACTCCTTCCCTTCATAAGGAAGGTGCACTCAAACTTACCATGGTGCTTTTCAAGGCACCACCTTCCCATTTCAGCCAGCTATCCAGCCAAGTGGTGGATGCTCCATCTCAGGAAGTGTTCAAGACCAGGTTGGAGCAGCCTGGTCTAGTGGAAGGTGTCCCTGCCCATGGCAGGAGGTGAAACCCGATGAACATTGAGGCCTCTACCAACCCAAACCAGTCTGGAATTCCATGATTCAGTTATATCCCTGTTCCTTTCATCTGCAATTACACACTTCTTACACATCATCAGCTTCATTAGAGCAGGAGACCCAGGTTTTCATCATCAGATGCTGGTAAGAACAGCTTAGATAAACAACTACCAGAGATGGCACAGATCCCTCACTGGAGTAGGGAGATACATTAGTCTTCAAGGTCTTCCCTATTCCTCTCCTCTGACAAACAGTTGGAGTTCAAACACTCCCAAGCACATTCACTTGGCTGGTAACTTCTAGTCCTGCTCCTGGAAGTGCTGAGCATGGCAAAGACACTGAGGAAGACAGAAGTGGCCAGTTCTAGGTACTCAGGATACTCAGGCCTCGAAGCAGTATAGATCAGCCCAGAGTCACTGAGACAGCAGTAAGTGCAATTTGTGATACACAAGGACTGCATCCTTTCAAAATCCTCTCCCTTGGAAAGGAAACCCACTCTCCCTGCCCAAAGCTTTGAGCCTAGATCCTTATATAAACTAAGAAGCAAGAAGTTGGATTGGAGACATCTCCTCCCTGCAACACCCTTCAGAACATTAGGTTGGTTTGGACAGTGGTTCCCATCATCGTCCTCCCAGTTCAGGCACTTCACAGCTGTTGGGAATCAGCCTGTCCCAGCACCACCTTTGAAGCCACTACACAAGCCATGCACAGAAGATGGATGCTGGGTCAGCCCAGAATGGAAAAGAAGCAATGGCTGCATTTCCTATCCAGTACCAGGAACCAGAGATTTTCAGTTTAACAAGAAATGAGTCATCCATTCAGGACAGCTTTCCTGGGGGAGCTGTAGCTATGAGTTGTCCCACCCTTTACAAAATCCAACAGTCTGACTTCCTGTGTGACAGCACCGTGGGTGCTGATGCAAACCCCGCTGCTGTAGTGGCCTGGCAGCTATAACCAACACACTCCCCCAAGTTAGTTCTGGTTTGCACAGGCAGAAGAACACACTGCTAATGCAAATCGTGGCAAATTCCCAAATGGCAAAGGCTTTTTGGGGCCAGCAGAATGGCACTGCAGTTATGCCTTTACCTCACAGAAGGTAATGACTAAGACCCCTTGTCCTTCCCAGCCCACGCTCCTGCAGCTCCGCCAAACCTTCTGCTGGAGATCTGGCTGCCATCCTGAGCTGTGCCTTGCAGCATCTCGTGAAGCTCAGGCGGACCACACATTTCCCCTGCTCAGGACTATTTTGATTCCAGCATTAATCATAACAAGAACAGATGGTTGCCCGATGTTTGCAATTAAATTGGCTGCATATGTAACCTCTGGAACTGTAAAGTCAACATTGCAGTCCAGTGAATAACTCTTACCTTGATCTGCAAAGGAGGGCCTGGCTTGTTTGAGGTGCTGGACAAGGGGAACACGCTGCGCAGGAGCCTCCTCTTCAGGCTGTTCTCCCGTGATTTGGAGTTGGGGCTGCCCTCCCCCGAGGGTCTGGCGTTGGGCTGTCGCTGAAGCCAGCCCTCTTCCGGGCTCTTCACTGCCATCTCGCTGTCCCCTGGCACAGGGGGCACGTGCTGCAGCCCAGAGGTGCGCTGCAGACAGCTGCCATCGGCGCCCTGGAACTCTGACGGCCCCAGGGACTGGGCTTTTGTCACCATCCCGTTGGGATGAGACTGCCCCTCCAGGCGGGATTTGTAATCCGGCCACATGGTCTGCCTCCGGGCCACCTTGGACCCACCATTGCAGTTGAGGTAGTTCCCGTACTTGTCTGCCCAGTCTCCTTCAGGACTCTGAAGGTACATGTCTGTGGGTCTCTCATCTCCCAGGAGCCCAAGGGACTGGGCTCTCCTCCTGCTGGTGGGGCTCCTGCCCCTCAGAGTGTTCGAGCTGATGGCAGAAAGCTTCTGGATGTCATTGAGCAACCCAGAGATGTAGCCTTCCACTTCCACGGTGCTGCCCCGCACCACGGTCTAGGAAACACAGGGAAGATGAAAAACGAGTCAGAGTTGTAAGAATCAAGGCTCAATTTGTCTTGCTAAAGGTTAGATTTTGTATATGTAGCCAAAGACAACTCAAAGAATTCAGAAAAAAATTACCATTTTTTGTCTTTTGTTTCATTGTCCTTTATTGAGGGGAAAAAAAAAGTCCTTGGGTTACATCCTGCTGTCAGAGTAGCAGTGCTGTCAGCCAGAACAGTCAATTCTGCTGTTGTGCTCACATTCTAAAAGACAATATTAGAGCAAAACTGGGATATTTCAACTCTCCTGGCTTTCTTGTGCTGAAACTGTGTGACACTACATACATCACTAATGCACTCACCAAGCTCCTGAAATATTAGTTCTCAGAAGTTCCAACATGCTGCAAGCTCCATTTGCAAAACTCACCTCCATTGGCAACTCACTTTGCTGTGCCAACACAAGTTTCATCTCTCCCCTGAAGCATTCTCAATAGCATTGTAATCAGCGTCCCTCAGTCTACTTCTCTACAATTTCTGCTAATACATCCCAATCCTGACCAGTGCAGACCGTGCTGTTCCAACTCTGCCTCCCTGCTCTGCTCTGCCAAGCTATTATAATTAAAAATGATGAACAAAGGGTCACAGCAGCTCACAACTGCCTTGTAAGCAAACGCTGAAGAACAAGGCTTCCATCCAAACAGGCAGCAGCTCTGTATAGTAGGACACTTGAAGCTGTTGGTATATTATGTAGTGTTCCACCTTGTTTTTTTCTGGAACTGAAAAGCTTACAGAAGCTTTTCTAGTGCTGGGAACCAAAATGTTTCATTTCTCCACAGAAATTCACAGCACAGGATCACTCCTACACTTTCATGAACCTCTGCCTGAGGAAAGTCCTTCCCTGGAGTGACAGCAATCTCCTGTTTGCTAACTGAGCTCCAGGGATCTTCTAAACATGCTGAATTAATTACACTGAGACTAATACTTAGCTGGTGCAACACAGTAGCTCCAGTAATTTCAACAGAACACCACCACAGTGCACAAACGAGCACCTGGTTTGCTCAGCGTCTGAGAATGAAAGGCAGAACAGAAGATTTTTGTTCAACAAGGTGAAGAAAGGACAACTCAACTCACTCCATGGCACACACACCAGCTGCAGCTGGAAATTCTGGTCTTCACTCCTACTCTCTCACCACACACACACACCCCTTCCTCCACAGCCCAGCTGTTGTCACGGAACAATGTACTGGGGACATGAACTTTTTGTCCAAAATGGACAAAAGTAATTCCAGAAAGACATGGGTATTCTCAAGATGAGAAGCCTCCAACAACATGCTATAGCCTCTCCAGAAAATCTACTGCAGTGCTCTTCTCCCCTTCTAGCTAAAACTCCTTAGAATTAGACTCAGGTCACTCCCATGAAGTCAGACCTAGACCCAGCAGACTGGGAAGATGAGAGTCAATCCTGCTTTGCTGCTGTGTTTAAGGATTGCATCAGGCTAATGAGGAAACATCCAAATTTGAGCCAAATGTATATGGAGTACTCTTACATAGCTCAAGCCTTACTGACCAAAACTGAGAAATTATAGCAAGAAAAGCACCTTTTTGTAAGCTACACACAAACCCAGGAACTACTCTGATAATTTAATCCAGGACTATATACAAGGGCTTGGCCAACTAGCACTTGGAAAAAAGAATCTAATTGATTGGTATCATTGAAAAGGAATTGATTCAAATAGAGTTTACCAGAAACAGTCAGCTTTGTTATGCAGTCTATGAGAGTGTTTGCATTTGGAATTACTGGGAAAAATAGTGTTAGTTTAAGATGATTCTTTAGTATTTTAAAGCCTGTTGGGTATTCTGTCCTTGTTCTCTTAAGGATCTGCACCTCCTTTCAGCTTTTACCATCCTTGGGTTTAGTTAGTCAGACATGAAAGTCCTGACCAACATAAGGCTCAGGGCAAACTCCTGGAAATCTCTTCACACACATTTTTGTTTCAACACTGATGCCTCACTATTTTTTGAGCATCCATTGCCTAACAGTTGAGGAAACTTGGCTTGCTCTGGAAACGCCATCGGTGCAGTGCCCAGAGCCTCACTGAAGTCAAGATACAGGGGAGTGCTACCACTTCTCCCTGACCCAAAGCCCCCTACCCTGTGATTAATGAAAATTGGGTTGCTTGACGTGATTATTTTCTTGATAAATCCATACAGGCTGCTAGCTATTACCCTGCTATCTCCTTGGAAAAGGCTGCAAATAGATTACTTGCTTATTTGTTCCAGTCTCTTTCTGGGGATAGAAATTATTCTGACTGATCCGCAATTTCTTGAATTTCATTAAGCCCAGATGACTTGAAAATATGCAACTTCTAAGCTAAGTCTCATTTCTTTTCCTGTTCTTTTCTTATTCTGGCCTGCATTCTCATTCCCTTCATCCTCATGCTAATTGTCAGCCCACTGATCACACTTAATGAAGACCAGAGAAAAATCATTAAACACTTAGGAATTCTTGGTGTCATCTGTTAACTTTCTTCCAAAACCAGCAGTGAACAAATTCTTTCCTTCATCCTTCTTCTCCTCCTCATTGCACTCATGATGTATCCTTAGTGCCCTTTATGTTCTTTGAGAATAACGTCTTTTTGTGCATTGGCCCTCCAGTTTTGCTCCTACATGAATTTCTTTTCTCTTTGCCCTTTATAACTTGACCTAGTTTCCACCCTTCTGAGCAATCCTCCTGCAGTTTAAGCTCATTACGGAGCTCCTGATCTAACCAAGTTGGTCTCTTATTACACATTTTATCTCTCCTCTGGATTGTGCTCCTATCCCCTACTACGTTTTGAAACTCAAAGCACATTCAGGACACCAAGCAATATCTCCTGCCTTTTTTTTCACCTGTTCTTCCTAAGCAAGTTTTTCCTTTATAAATCAGCATTCTGCTCAAAGATCCTGATAAGCCATTTCATTTGCAGGTTTGATTATGTACTGAAGCTTACATTAAACCAAATATAGTCCCCTTTAGTCCCCATGCTTTAAGCACCTGTACACAAAAAGCTAAATATATTCATCAGATAGCCAACTCTTTTTTTATATCCCTCCTAAAACCCAAGTAGCAACATCTCTGTTTTACAACACACCTTTCAGTTTTTAGGCCCCTGCAGGGCTTTTTGTGTGTGTTTTTTTTTTAACTGGGAACAAAAACTTCTCCCAAGCAAGCAAGACTTTAAGCACAGTATTTCTGTTGCTATCTTTCATTTTCTTTCCTGAGAGGTCACCACGAACTTGCCTTTTCCCACAGCATGTTCCTGCTGTCGCTTACACAGTCTCCAGATGCCAGTACCAGCAGCCATCTAACCCCACCCATCTATAGGAATCACTTGTTTTTCCTTACTGAAGGACATTGTCCCATTACTATGTCCCACTTTCCATTAAAATACTGGTTTATTTACCATTTTAGCCTAGGCCCTAGTTTAGTCCTTGTGGTCCTCACTTGCCCATGAACCGCTACACCGCTCTCTCTCCTACTTAGGCTTCCCTGGCAACTTAATTACCAGCCAAATTTGCTCACCCACAAGAATGACAAACCTTCTAAAACAGGTCTCTCCACAAATTCTTCTCTTGGCTTCCCTGTACAACAGCTGAAAGCATTCCTGGGTCCTGTCAGCTAGCACAGGAGCTTTCACAGGTCCCCATCACTGTGACAGGCAGCCAGCTGGTTATTTCAACAGCGACAGCAACAGGTCAGGATCCTACTGTCCTTATTCCTGATGAAGTAACTATCACCTTGGGCTATCAAAGCCTGCTATCCACTGAATTACATACAGATACCACCCTTAATCCCATTTATGGGGCACCAGAAACAATGCCTCAACTTGGAGGCAACTCCAAGGAAGGGGAAAGAACTATCTGCCTCCCTTACCTTCATAGGCTGGAGCTGCATCCTTGTGATCCTCGAAGGGTCTACCACTGGCTTGGGGCGCCTCAGCGTGTCCAGAATATTCTGCCATTGAGGTGGCAGGCCCACAAATTTGCCCTCCTTTGGGTCAAATGAGGTGTGGACACGGTGCTCAAAGTTCTGCGGGGCCGAGATCTCCGGGCGTTTCTTCTTCTTCTTACGAAACATGATGCCTGAAGGGGAGAAGACAACACCGTCAGTGCCTGTCTAGGGCTGAAGTGCCCAAGCAGTAAAATCAGATATCAATTCTATGAGTTAATTATGTTGTATTGAGAACATTTTCCAGTGAAAAGCACTTCATCAGGAGTTGATCACCTGCTTTTATAGATGAGGAAACAGGCACCATGAGAGCAATGATTTTGCCCAAGGCGACCTTGCAGGTTCATGGCTCAGATGGGACTTCTAGTGGCTTCCTTTATTTCTACAAATTCATATTGCCTGATAAAACTATTTAAATAGTAATTAAGAGATACCTATTTATATTTTACCTGTTTGTACCTACATTAAATGGCTTTGGAGTCCAGCCAGTTAGACAGCATTGATTCCGCCACAAGCCTGACATTTAAGGTGGCAATGAACAGGGCTCAAGTTGTCTTCTCACTGCTTACTCCAAGTAAGTAATATCTACTTGGTTCCCATTTAAAGACAGCAGAGCTGTTGCCAAAGGAAGAGCTGCCAGAGACTGACTTTGGATCTCAGTTTTTCTTGCTTAGACAGAGGGCTCGGGAGGGAGAGAGGAGGTGGTAGGTGGAAATCAAACTCTGTCAGCAGGTAGCTGAAGAAGCTAAAATTAAAAACTAAGATTCTTTTCCCTTGGGGGCTTGAGAGAGACAGCTTGTGTGAACAGCCAGTGCAAGTGCAACAAACCAGAAGCACCTAACACTGAAATATACCCAAACACAGCAGACTTCAAAATCTGAACTAAGAATTTATAAACAAATTTATAACCAAAAAAGATATTCAGACAGAAAGCTCAGAGATTGGACCTTTCTGAAATCGGGAAGATATGAAGGAAAAGGAAGAACCAGAGTTCTGCATGCAGACAAGAGGTGGGAAAGCTGGAGGACTGCAGTGGATTGACACAACCTCTTCACAAAAACCAGATAGGGAAGATAAGGTGAAGTAAGGAGACTTTCTGTGGAGAGCCAGGTTTTTCACAGTGGGGAGTGGTGAGAGTGAGAGACAGACAGGCATAAATCAAAACAGGAGTGGTCCCAACAGCATAGAAGAAAAAGCTTTCCTGTGACCAGTAGAGTCCAACATTGGAGCAGCCTGCCCAGACCGGCTGGGCAGGCTCCATCCTCAGGGGTTTGCTCTCAAAGCCAAAGCCCTGAGTAAATCCAGCCTGACCCTCCAAGCTGACTCTGCCTTGAGCAGGGGGGTTGGGCTGCACCTTTCAAGGTCCCTTTTCCCCTGAAATGTTGACTCTATTCACTGCTTTAGGGAAAAGCTACACAGGTTTTTTAAAGCAATTAACATCTGCCAATAAACAAAACCAACAATATTTATATGCTCTTCCTTTTCCACAGACAACGTTACTATTGGCATTTGCCTCTCACTAACGCTGCTTACAGCCATGAATGCCATCTCTTCCCTGACATCAGGATGACGATTTTTGCTGCTTAATCTTCAACTTTGTAGCAATCACTCTACCCCTGTACAGGACCTCAGCTTCCAACTATTTGTGCTGAATAAATATTTACAAGGGTCAGAGAGGCAGACTGCATAGAGAGATAACCTGCTGTGGTGTAGACATGAACACACTTCTAGAGGTCACCAGTCTCCAAAATCAGCACATCACAGTGAAATCTGTGTCAAACATTTTCCAGGTTGTCCCACTCTAAACTTGTTTAGAGAGCAAAGTGCAGCCACTACCTGAACAATGACTTTGCTCCCTGGTGCTAGACTGGGGTCTTGAAAATCCAATACACAATGGCTGCTGCTTTGGTTACAATGATCTTGCAGTCACAGGGATAGGAAGTGTTTGTTTGGCAGAGAAGGACCTTTGCTCCACCTGACCCCCCATTCATGCAATCCATCCTTGGTGAAACACCAACTTCACATGCACTGTTCATTTCAACAGCCTACTAAAGATACCTCACAGGTGAAAAAGAAAACAAAAGGTCAGGAAAGAAAAAAAAAAACAAAACCCAAAAAGCTTACAAAAGAGGCTGGAAGCAACTGCTCTGCCTAGAAGAGATTTTTCAGGCAGAATAATCTTTGCTTAGAACAAGCTCCAATGAAAACCCAAATACATCTTAATGGAGAGCTTATGGGAAGGGTGTCTGTGCTCCAGGTCTGTATTGCAGCTCCTCAAACACAGTGATTCATCTCTCAGGCCCCTTAGGTGCTGCTTATTAACTAATAATCAAGACTAAAGTCAGAGGGCAATTCTTAAAGGAAAAAAAAGTGCAGACAATCCCAGAAAGGAAAGATACTCTAATAGCTCATGGTGTTAGTAGTGCTCAAACCAATAGCTGGAGCTGCTGAGGAGCTTGAGAGCCTCCAAGGAAAGCAGGGAGTATCTCTGTAGTATTACAGCAAGTGATTCAGTTCTGAATCCTTGACTACATGCGAGTTATGACAACTCCTTGATCCACCTTGACCCGGCCACAGCAATCCCAGTGATCTTACTATTTCAACTAGTACCTCTTCTTCTACTCCTACTCTCACAGCTTCATAATGAGAGGATACCCAGGACACAGTAGACAGTCTTAAGTTTGCTTTTTAAGTGCTTCATGGGGCAAAGGGTCCTGTAAAACAGGGTGTTAAAAATGCCACAATCATTAGCACTTGTAGCATCAATGGTTTTCTGAACATGTCAGGTATTTCCCCATAACAAGCATGATTCTGGGTTATGTATTTCAAAATGCAAAAATTTAAAGCCCAGGCAATATTTTGGTCCCAACCAGAACAGTGGCTCTATTTCACCATCTCAGTTTGCAGAAGCATAAACACAACACTACATTTGTATATTTAGATAAAATCCCTATCCCTGACAATCAACATGTGGACTACAGTTGGATCCCACAGCCAAAAGCATGCTTCCAAAACCCAGAAAGGAGCACCTACTGAGTTCATGGTCAGTTTTAAGTGACTGGTTGGCATGGCCTGCATCTACCTTATTGGCTTAAAACAGACAGCTTAAAAACAACAAAATGTAATCAGCTCCAAATACAACACACCCCTGGGCATCCAATGGTATTTGCTTTACATGGTCAGCATCAATCCCTGATTATAAAGAGATCAGACAGGTGGTTTAAAGGTAAACTGCATTAGGATCAAATGAAATACATACACTAAAAATAGTTATTTGAAATCCAATGAATTCTAATAATCTTGGTAGGTTTTGCATCTCATTGAGGAGAGGTCTGTATTTAACCAGTCTCCTTTCACTTTGTGGTTTTCATGCAAGATCTATTTACTTGTATTCCCAATACCCAGCTAAAGAATGTTTATTGTTAAATAAAACACATAAAACCAGGCCTTTTCTAAGTCAGTGAGAAATTAATAAGAACATTTTATGCATATAAAATTTTGTAAATCAAGCCAAACCTGTATTTAAACATAGACAGCATCCCTTTAATATAACAACACAAATACTGTGACACTGAATTTATAATAATCTACTAGACTTTAGTCTTTAGTCTTTCATTCAGTGCTGACAACTGTACTGTAAGAAATGTCACAAACATAAATAATAAAAGTCACTACCACAAGACAAAAGCAGTCGGAGATTGAAATTCTCTCAGCGATCCATTCCTGCTGCCTGGGAAACCACGTTAGGTTTTTCAACTCCAGATATAGCTGTTCCTAGATGATACAGTTCCAAAAGCTGTCACATCTGCCAGTGAGCACGAGAAAAAATCCCACAGCCAGCAGATCCAGAGCAGGGGGAGGGATCAACTGGGAAGGAGGGGCAAGAAGAGAGAGGGGTCAGCCTCAGATGAGAGGAAGGGGTGGGAAGATTAAGGATGGAAGGGGAGTGAGTGTTAGTAAGGAAAAGAGGAATGGTTGGGAGACAGGCAACCCGAGGAGGAGGGCACAGAAAAGAAGCAACATCACCCGGAGGGAAAAAAAAAAGAAAGAAAGAAAAAAAAAAAAAAAGAGTAGATAAATGTTATCAGGAGTGGCTCGTTCCAGCGCCCAGACAAAGGCAGCAGCATGCACTGCCTTTTCACCCGACCTGCCTCCACCCTGCTCACGTCCAGCCACACGTTCCACTAGGACACCGAGCCGTTCGGACCCGTGCTCATACCCTCCCTCACTCGCACATGCACTTGATGATAGCACGGCAGCACAGAGCTACTTCAGTCTCACTTGTGCAGTTTCCAGTTAAAAATAAGCTCTCCCTCCCCCTCCTTGCTGCAGCACTGAACTCGCTCATCAGCTCATTGCGTCGCTATCGCAGATCTGGACGCAATTCCCTACATTCCTCCTGCCCCGGACGAGAGATAACGCTTGGTCCCTGGGCTCAAGAAAGCCATTCCCATCATTTCCAAGTCCTCCCACAGCTGATCTGCCAAACTGCTCTGGCCAGCTCCAAGAGGAGAGGGAGAGAAGGAGAACTCTTCCTACAGGACCTGAGGAACTGCAATATGCAGATTGAGTTTGCAGTAGGAAGATGAAGATCCCAGAGAAGACATCAATTAAAAGGAAAAATGTATTTCCATACTTTGCTACTCGGGTCACTGTCATGTGCTGCATTTGAAATGGATTACAGGTTAACTAGGCCATTATCCATGCATGTCATATGCATATATTCACACAAATGTATGTGTGAATAGGCACACATGGAATTTCACTGCATCCCATACCTTCTAAAATACTCATGTTTGCCTTCCTGAGGTTTCCAACACTCTTAGTATTTATAACAAGCCATAAACTATCATAGCAGTTTGCAAATAAAGGGAAATGACAGGTTAGGTCCCTAAGAGCTGACAAACCCAAATGTGACTTCACACAGCAAGGAATGGCAACAAGGGTCAGTGAAAGGGAAAAAGAAAAGCCAAGCAGTTCAAAATCTGAAACGGTATCTAAGAGCACTGCCCTGACACCTTCTACATTTGTCTGCAATTCTAGTTTTAGAAATACTGGTTGAAAAGTACTTTTTTTCCTTCTCCAGGCAGAGTGGATATTTCCATGCTGTGCTATCCCTTTCCTCATTTCAAGTCCTTTCCTTCTATTCCTTTCTCCTTCACCAGCCCCCCATGGCAAAGCTGTGTGTTGGAGCAAAGCAACAGCACAGCAAACTGATGTAATGCTCTAAATCCTGCCCAAACACACACAAGAGCACAGATTAATATTACATTAGAAATAAGCTTAGGGAGAGACATATTTGTTATATTGGTGGTTTTATTTCTGAGGAATGAGAAGAACAGCACAACTGGCTTGACATTTTTTGCAGTGCCTCCACTGAGCAAGGTCTGAAGGCTTTGGAGCTCTTTCTCCCCTGCTCCATTTCCTTGCTCATAAATTAGGACTAAAACCCAGTGAACGCCTATTTGCTCGGCTTGTTTGGGACGCCGCTGGGTTACATGCTTTTAGATGTGTTTTAGTTATACCATACCAAATTCATTCTGGGGCATATATAAAAGCACTTGCAAAGAAAAGACCTCTTGAACTTTCCAAAACCAGCACAGGCATGTCCCAAATGCTAATGGGCTATATCCCTTGACAAATAACAAAGTTTTCCATTATTTACAGTCCCCTAGAAATCCCAGCTGAAGTCACCATCCCATTGTGTCTGTCTCTGAAGTCAGGCCCCACCCTCTAGAGGTTTCATCTAAACAGACTAAAGGTGAGGAAAGGGAATTATTATCCTCATTTGCAGATGAGACAAAAAAAAATTACTAGCCCTGTTTCTTCCTGCCTATGTCTAGATTAGCAGATCTACAGCATCTCCCAGGTATGTCTCCTGGCTGCTTTTTAACTTAATATCAAGGCCCAATCCAGGCCCAACACACCCTGGCTTGGATAGAAAACATGCAGGGCCCCAGTGGAGGCTAAGACACACTCTGACCGCAGGTTTGATCTGGACACCAGCACGTAGGTTCAGAAGCCTTGACAGCACTGAGCAGCACAGACAGAAATCACACCCAAACCTCAGCTGCAGTGCAGTGCCTTCATTACAAGGCCAGCCTTCACCCCTTGGGCTCAGTGTGTGAGAGGGTACAGCCACCAAACACTGCTGCAGCACCAGGGAAGGCGGCTCACTCATCATGTCCTTGGCACACAGAGCCAGCAGGACATGTGCTGCAGGTCACCAGGCTGAGACCAAAGCCACAACAACTCTGACCCTTTTCCCCCACCTTTTACATGATTCATGTGGCTCATGTCCTATTCTGGCTATACCAAACCACGCTGTGCTGCACCTCTGACACTCACCTCATACCTATGCCCCTCCCTGACCCCTGTCCAAAGAGCAGCTGCATTATTCCACATGGATTTCCCGACATTATTTTGCCATGAAGGATGCATCAGGGTTAAAAACAAGTTGCTGTATTTTGCTGTTAATCCAAAGCACCACTGAGTTTCAAGACAGGCTTGACAGATTCAGGGCTTCACTCTCTACTGTCTTGTGTGACAGATCCATTCAAAATCAGCATAAAAGTACTACTGAGATTAGAATAAGAACATTTCAGGTCCTGTCTCCAAAAATTCACATGAATAGCAACATCTTACATATCAGACAAGAGGTTACGTTGGGACAAGCCAAGGGGCCACATCTGGCATGTGGGGTCACATGGCAGGGGAAGGAGCCAAGGCACTGGGCTGCAACACTGGGTGCCACATCCTGCGGCTCCATGTGAGCCCTGGATCCTCAGCGCGCTCTTGCACGGCTCGCAGATCCAGCTGCCTCTGGCACGCAGGGTTACAAGAGGGAAGCTGCAGCTCCGTGTGCAAATGGGCACAGCGCAGATTTTACTGTATGCAGGAAGAGTCACACACTCAGGGAGCAGGGCTGAATTCTCACAAGCAGACCTGTCCCAGCAGAGGCACTGGTGACCACCATCCTGGATCACCGTACTCACTCCAGTAGCACAGCAAAGCGCTGACAGAAATACCCCAGCAATTCCCCAGATCACCCAAGTATAGAGGTGCAAGAGTTAAACATCCTCCCAGCCAACACTAAACAATCTCAGTCCCTAGTTATGCTCATCATGTTCTCCCAAAGAGAGATACAAATATATCTAATTGCTGTCAGCAGCCTGCAAGCCTGCAAGGCAGTTCGCTTGTGTTATCCCCACAGGATTACTGATGGGAAAACTCCAGCCCAGGCAGTGCCCCCCAAAACATGGAAGGACAGATTTGCTTAACCCCACAACCTGCCTGACACAGTGCCTTCCTGCTCGCTGCTGCCAACACTAAGATGCAAATTTAAATTACAACAGACAAGTCTTCTCCCAGGGAATATCGGTTATCCGGCTCTGTTTGCCACAACTGTGAGCGTTCACACAGCCCACTGTATGCTAAAACCTGAGGTGCACTCCCAACACGAGATAAATGACTGCTATTGGCTACAGCTACATTCCGTTCATCAATTAATTACAAAATAATCTAATTACTAACACTACAAGTTAAATGGCTGAGCCCTAGGGAAAGTGTAATTTCCTGACGCATTTTTGAGGGAAATAGCTTTCAACTTTTAGTCTATGGGCACCCTCCATTCCCACTGTTCCCTTTTGCCAGACATATGGGAGGTCACTCTGAGAACAACAGTACCATTGGTAAGACCAAATGGCAGTGCAGTAGTCCTCGAACCACATGGTAATCCTGCAGCTTTAGAAACCATAATAAGGAATTCCTTAACAACAAGACCTGTAACCTGTAGCAGCCAAGTGCTAATTTTGTGCTCCATTGCACTAAGTCTATGATATTATAACTCAAAGTCAGAGAGACTGGTGCAGGAGCAGCAATGGTGCCACAGACAAGGAAGCTGCTCCCCAGTCCAGAACCCCCCTGACAAGGTGTCAGAGTTTGCTGTGCTCTCTGCAGCCCTCAGTACTGAGCAGCACAACTCCTCGTGAGCCTTCAGCTACTCCTGCTCACTTGTGTCCTGTCCAGGTACATACAGAGCTCATGTGCTGCTCTGAATGGGATGGAATTTCAGCAGGGTACCTCTGTGGGTACCCAAAAACCCTCAAGTGCAATACAGAGCTCAGAGCCTGGCTGTGTGTTTTTACTTGCAGTTGGGCTAAGCTAGTCCAAGCTGCTTTAAGCAATTTTGTTCAAAGCAATTTACACAAATATTTAGCTCTTTGCTCTGCTTGTGAATTTCCCTAAGCATATTACAGAAGTAGGTTAAAAAGAGCTCTTTTTTTTTCAGATTGGAGGCAGGACAGCCAAACTTAAAAGATTTCTCCTTAATTTCATTCTCCTTTTGAATGAAAACCATTTGGTGACCAAGCAAGTGTTGTTTCTCACTTTGCAAGCCTTGGCAGCAGGACCCAGGGTGGCTTTCCCAGGTACATCAATACTCACACTCGTCTAGACAGAAACAACCCCTCTGAATGGAGCAGGCTTTCCATCTGGGAGCACAGTTACTAATCCAGCAAGCTATTTGCTGATAGCTCCTTCTACTATTTGATCAGCTTTGCTTCTAGATTCATAAATCATTGTTCATACAGCATGCAGGATGTACATACCAAGGCAGCACTGAATGTTAAAAACAATATAAAGCTTCCATCCCACCATCAGGAATGAGACTTTTCTGTGGGACAGGGCTGGAAAGAGAGAGGGGCAGTAGCTTCCCATCCCCAGCAGCTGTGTTAGGAGCCAACAGGTTGTACCCAAACAGAGAGCTCAGAAAAGCAGACAAAGAGTGGGCAAAGGTCTCTTACTCTCTATACATCCCCCAGCTTCACCTGGGAGCTCACACTCACCAGACACAAATTGCTCTTCTGTTTTTTCAGTGCTCTGTCCCCAAATACATTAAAGCATTAATGCCCTGGCAAAAAAGAAAGCAAACATTAACAGACTGGACTGTTTTCTGTCACTGCAAATACCTGCCTGTATGCACTGGTTACCTGACAAAAATAATTAAATACAAATGCCCAATAAATCCGTATATTGTAACTTAAATAGAACAAGATTAGGCAGCTTTCAGCCAGCCAAAACACACACACCCAGCCCCACACGAGTACTCCAGCACAGCTTCAGGAGGTGTTCTGAAAGGATCCTGGCTGGCAGAGCCGCCAGAAGGTTGGGAATACACATAGGAAGGGTTTAACTAGACCTCTCTGTAAGGTATGGTGAAGGTGCTTACAGATAGAAGATACTTAAGAGCAGATAGTGCTCTGTCTCTTGTAAAGGTGATGAGTATGCATGTTCCTGACGTGCTGTCTGCTCTCTCAAGCATCATCCCGAGTAATTTTTAACCCCTTCTCCACCCCAAGGTTTTAAGAGCACCACCCTGCGAGATTCAACAAGGCATTTTCCCTCCACATTCCCCTTCCTCTTGAGTGTCAGTTGGCTGAACTGCCAGACCTCAGCCCCACACGTTGTCCCACCTCATAAACCCTGGAAAGTAAAAACCACAAGATCTTACTGGCAGTCCTGCTGCGACAATGCTGGTGGTGGACAGTTCCAAGGGAGAGGAGAAAGAAGGGTCTGGAGGTAAACTCTCCTACTGTCATGCAGCAAAGCCGATTGGAGGACGGTGTTGCTGGGCTATAGGAGTAAAGATGAAGCAAACTCCTTCCCTAAGGAATCCAGCTCCCAGTTTTTCTTCCCTTCCAAAAGCATCCCTTGAGAGAAAAAAAAAACTGTATGACCCCCCGAACTACTCCACTCTCACTTCACCCCAGGCGGGCGCTGCCAACACACGTGTGATCATTACACTGATCCTTGGCAGTGGCATGTCTCAACTCTGAAGGGAAGGGGTTAAGCCGAGGCAGCACAGCCACTGGGAAGCGGAGACTTAGTTTAAACTGACAAACCCAGTCCTCCGTAAACACAGGCAACAAATCCCACGAAACAGCGGCCATTAGGACAGTTGTTCTGGCTTTAAAGCAAGCAAGCAAATCAATGTTGATCCCCAAATCTGCGGGAGGGCGCTTACCCCTGACTCCTCATTGCTCCGTGACCAGAGATGAAGTGAGAATGCTCCGCCACCGGAATCCGCTGACACGTCGATAAACTTGAGAGAGAAAGACGGCAGGAGAAAGCGGGAGAAGAAAAAGGGGTGGAGGCAAGTCTGACATGTTTGTACAGTTCCTGATTCACCTAAGCTGCCGAGTTTGATTTCAGGGTGTGGTAGCAGATGGGACACAAGAGCACTCAGCGTAGAGAAGCCTCAGATTTCTGTTCCACAGAAAACGACAGATGCCAACAGCAGAGCCTCTTGGGACCATCTCGCCTTCTCACCGTCTCCTCTCTTGGTCCCTAGAGGGGATGAGAGAGAGAAAGAGCTCAGTCACACCTAGGCACCCCAATGTGCCAGGTCGCAGGCAAGAATTTTGGGGAGATCATCTCCCATTCCCCTCCACCCTTTTTCACACCCCACTTCACTGTGACTTATTAAAGCTCCACTCGTCAGCTCTTCTCTCTCAGCTCCACAGCCTCGGGGCCGGGAGCTGCTGAAGCTTCTAACAAACCCGACATCTCCGCCTGTGTCGCCTGGCTGCAGATTTCAGGACCTGCCACCAATCCCTTGTCATTCCAGGAAGGAAAGATTTGGTTGCTTGCTTTATGGCTCGCTGTAGAAGAATTCACCCCATTTATTTGCATTGCAGATGAGCAGCACATGACCTGGCGCTTTTACTTTTCTCCTGTCCTCGCTGTGAGTCAGTGCTGCCAGGTCTGGAGTCTGGGATCACCCTCTAATTCAGTTGCGCTGCCTGTGCCTCAGGGTTTACTGACTACTGGAAATAGACTTTCCACAAGCAGCAGGACAGCAGCTTCGGCAGTGCTGGCTGGGCTTGGTGACTGGACCATCATCAGAGGACACTGGGGATTACAGCCTGGAACGGTCAGAGTTCATGGCAGCAAACCCATCAGCTGCCCTTGCTCCCTTGCAAACAAGGAGAATTCGTGGCCTATCCAAACCACTGACAATGCTGGCTTAACCCTGAGATATTTTTAGATCCAAAGAACAGAGATATAAACCATAAAAATCCACCCCCGTGACTTTTTAGGGTTTTTAAAATAACACTGGCTTCCTTGAACCACCCTTAAATAAATTAGTGACATGCTACAAATAATCATTAGGCAATCATTATTATTGCTGGGAGTGGCTTGTCCCGCAGAGGTGAGCCAGCCCAGTGACCTTTCAGCCATGTTCCCCCCATTCCCATTTTTCTCCCTACCTGTTCGTTCCAACTAAAAGAGCTGCAGTATCTTTGTACAACCACCAGAGTCTCAGCTGTAGTTGGAATTCATGAGTGCTACAGTACTATCACGGAGAAGGAACAGAATCAAGGTTCATAGAGAGAATCTTTTGGAGCTGATGGTCTGAGGTTCCTAATCCTCATTTCCCAACCTGCAAGCTAAGTTGTGGAAGGCTGCTTCCTGAACATGCAGTCACCGCTTCTACATTACACTGCAGGTCCTTGCCTGCCACAGTGACCCAGGTTTCCTGCCTGTTCCCTCCCCAGGGTATAGGAAATAGAGCTAGCCAGGTTCCTTTCTGTCTGGGGATTAGCTTCTCTCTCCTACAGGGCAGGCCCCATACACAGATGTAATCAAAAGAAGGAAAGTTCCCTTTAATAGTAAAAAAAATCATAGTAAATAACAAAGGGGGACAGCATTCTTTCCCAAAGCACTGAAACTCACCAGGCAGAGCAGTGTGGTGGAGGATCAGGGATGAGGAAGCAGAGTGTGAACCTAGTAGGTGTGGATGGCCAACCATCCCTGTCATCTGTGCACCTGGGCTTTGCTGCCGTGCCAGGCAGCGCGGATTCATCTGCACAACCATGGCGTGGGGAGCGTCACACACAGCTTCTACAGTCTACAAGCAGTCATCCAGCCTTGGAGCTGGCTCCACATTTGCATGAGTATTGTATTTCCTGGGTTACAGGCTAGCACAGTCTTCTAGAACAAGACTTGAGTTCGTTATAAATGGCAGAGCCTGATTTTACTTGTCAAGGCACAAGCTTAGATGAAATCAAGACAGTTCTGAGTCAGTGTGAACCTCTGCTGCTTACAATCTTAAGGAAAAATTAGGACACTTTCCAGTCTTTATATTCACAAGTTTGGTCCCAGCAGTCCTGCACACTTTGAAGAAAAATTCCCAGTAAAAGCGACACATCTCTAATTTTCCCCTTCAGCAACTATCCCTTCATTACACATTTTACTGCTGTATGCCTGCCTACTGCTCTCTTCTTAGCTAGAGAATTGCACAAGACAATATAAATAATTATACTGGTGCATTTCTATAAACACACGATACACGCCCCACTCCTCCTACGGCTGCTCTCTCAGGTCCCGTCGGTCTCTGGGACAGCCATTCCTGGCAGCAACAAGTGCTGCAGGGTACGTTGACTAAATGTCTGCATTGCAGCCTGCCTGATTTATCTTCCCAGCAAAGGCCATTCCATATTCCATGTCCCCTCCCCAGACACAAAGCAAAGCAAATTTCAGATTCAAAGTGTTGATCTCACCTCGTTCCTCACCCTGCCCAGCCACATCACTGTGCTAGGAGAGCTCCAGGATCTCACATCCTGCACTGCTGCTGCAATAGGTTGCATTTAATCACCACTGGAGGAAGATTTTGTGATGAAAACCACACTATTAAAATGTTTTCCTATTCCAATAGGCAACACTGGGGACTTTTAACATAAAAAATAAGAGGTCAGAGACACCTAGGCCAACTGTACTATATACAATGTCTGTCTTCTACTTCAGCCAGGAGAAACATACCTGCTCACCTGTCTGAAGCTTGTGGAAACTGAGCAAACTGCTAAGGAAAATGGATCTGTATTCAGCAGAGCTTCCAGGAAAAGCCTAACACCAAGGCACAGGAAATCTGATGCATTCGTGAAATCTCAGTAAGAACTACAGCAGTTCCACCTATGAAGCTAGGCTGTGGCTTAGGACCAGACTTTCCATCAAGTCTTCCCTGTGCTCAGGGATCAGATAGGAAGCAGAATCCCTTCCTTCTCTTTCATGGTTCTGTAAATCTAGAGAAGCTGGCCAGGGAAGTGAAAGAATACACTTGAGGATTGGGACAAAGGGGTCACTAGGAGAAAGGGTGTGTTGCAAATTCACACATCAGAACCAACTGGTGGGAGGAAGCACGAGATAGGAATCAAGTCTGGGAGTCTCATAATCAAGACATGACAGTGAAGCCAGGACTGGAGATAAGGAGAGAGCAATCCAGAGGCAGTTTCACTTTAAATAAGTACTTACAGTTTAGACACCTTTCCTTAAGGGTATCCCATTCGGAGGTGGGCAGAACATTCCAGAAGAGCATTACCTGGATAGCCAACTCCAGTGTTTGGGTTATCCTCCTGCTTACTATGCATTGCTGTCATTATCCAGGTAGGATCCTGAGATGCCAGCAGGACAAAGCCCTGCTTGTACTCTAGCTGCATGAGCTCACCCAGTGTTTTTATCCCAGGTTTACAGTCGAAACCGGGGAGGTTTTTTTCAATTCAAAACAAAACATATATGCACGAGAGCTGAAGAACTAGAAGTTCATCAAGCAAGTCCATTGCCTCTGCCAGAGCTCTGGGTGCTGTCGAAGATCTGGACACATCCCCACACTGCTACCTGGCAGGGCAGTGGGGAGCTCAGAGTTCCTCTTTACCCTATGCCAAACAATGCAGATTAGGGCATATGGAAGAAGGGAATTTGTCCTGCTTCAGGCTCACAATGGGTTACAGCCAGGTTCTCCTGGGCCAAGCAACTCCTGTGGTGGGGCAAAGCACAAGGACCTGCAAATTCTGCCAAATTTGCAGAATGCCAGAGGCAAGAAGCACAGAATCATTAAGATTGGAAAGGACCTCTAAGATAATCAAGTCCAGCCTTTGACCCATCACCACCTTGTCAACTAGACCAGAGCACTGAGCGCAACATCGTGTCCTTCCTTGAAAACCTCAAGGAAGATGACTCCACCACTGCCCTGGTGCAGTGCCCCAGTGCCTGACAACTGTTTCAGTGAAGAAAGCAGGTTGAGCTTAGAGGGAGTAAGAAAACATCAGACTCTTTGAAAATTTTAACTCCCACTCTGATGAGAAACTGAAGTTAAAGCTCAAGAAGATCACCTGAACACAGCACATGCTATTTTGCTACTGGTTAAATTCCTGTGGCTTTGGTAGATGTTCCTGCAGATAATATCAATACAGCTTGGAACACAGCCACCTCACATGTCTTCCAGATCTTTTACTTGTAAAAATTCACAGACTTACTTGGTTATAACAGAAATAACATCATGGTCCACCTCACAAGCCTGTGCCACCCTCTACAAAAGGGGCTTCTGCTTCCCACAAAAGCCACGATGATCAGTCCTGCAATGGCAACATCACAGCAGAAAGCAAACATTGCCTACAGATTCCCAGGTCACCTTGGGAAAGGCATTCTGCACGCTGCTAAAATGACTGTGACAATGCTCAACTCCCCCAGAACAGAGGCGGCTTAATCTGTTGTTTTTCCAAGCATGCTGCGATCCTTAAGGATGCTATAGAAATGCAGATTGAAATCCCTCGCTGGCACCAGAGGAACGCAGACCACAGCCTCTGTTCTGAATAACTAGGTCAGTCAGCTATTGCTGAAGTATTAGCCAGAATCCAGCGAATTCCTAGTGGCTAAAATAACGGCTGCAAAAGTCTAACACCATTTGCTGCCATTAGTCACTCTACCTCTGGGTACATTCAAACCCGACTCTGCAGAGCTTAGAATAATTTGAGGGTTGGAGCCTATGCTTGTCAAAATCCAAGCACGTGTCTCCGTGCAGCACAGGTTTCTCATCCCACTTGCAGCCATGTGGAGGCAGGGAACAACTGTCCTCACAGCCAACTCAGCCTTGCCCTGAAAGCATTCAGCCCTGGAAAATCAGGAAGATGCCTTGTTAATCCCATGCCAGGGAACAGGGTCAGCTTCCAGCAGCAGCTTCCCTGCAGCAAATACAGGAGAGGGCTTTGACCTATGGTGGTGAGCGGGTGACATTTTGGGGGGAAGGTTGATAGAGGCAGAGCAGCTATTCCTCTCTGTGGAAGAAAAGAGGGGAAGGGCTGACAACTGCAATGGGAATAAATATCCAAAACTTCTTTCAATCCCTTCCAGTTGGATCAAGCATTTGATTTCCTCTCCCTGGAAGTGGGAGGCAGTTGAAGGGTTAAACCTGGTTGGGGTTTGTTTTTGGTTTTTTTTTTACTATTATTAAATTTATTTTCAAGCTCTGGTTGTTTCAGGAGCCTGGCCTATGGTTCAGCTGCACAAAGTCATGCCACAACAGAGCAGCCATAACCTGCAGTGCAGAAACTGGACCTTCTTGTTCTGCCACTGAGAGCAGCATGTCACAATACCGTACCCTTGGTTTCCCTTATCTCCACAAGCAGTGAATGCTCTGGAGTCTACAGGAGGGGTTGCAAAGGATTAAATGATTATAATCCCCACTTAGAGATTTATTGATATAACACAGAAAAATGGTAGCTGAGATATCCTTGTCTTGCATTCTAACTGCTATGACAAAGGAACAAGTTAATTCCTACCTCCCCTAAGAGTGAGTTTTGGTCTTTCCTGATAGTAGTTACAGAAATCTCTTACTTTCTTTATCCTCAGCAATCTCCTCCAGCCTTCATTTAGGCTGGAATTTTTAGTAGCCTGAATACTGCCTAAGATAGAAGGAGGCGCTGGTTGTTCTGAGGTACCAGTTTCAGCACAACACACACTAGTGGGAAAATGGTAAAGTTCCAACTACCACTAGTCTCCATTAAAAACAAGCTTCCAAACGACTCAAAACATCTGTGCAACTACTAAGATTCCACAATAAGGAACTAAAGCATGCACACAGTCAGGCAATGCACGTTACAAAGAACTGGAACATACCGGCTGTCTCTGGTGCTGTAGGAACATTTTTGTACCACAGCCCTACCCTACGATTAAGGGAGGACAAACTGAGCACAGTCACAGCCTACCTGAGCACATGGACCTGCTGGCACTTGGCAGAGTGAATGCCCGTCCTTTGGAAGGAGTCTAGATCCTGCTGGCTGCTGAGAGAGGGAAACCATGGTGGAACAACTCAACCAGAATCCTCTTCAACATGACACCAGAAACTAGTCCACTGATATACACGTATGTGTGTGTGTACATCTAAAGATTAAAGAAAATCTCCATCATCACCATCATCCTCAAAGAAGAAAAGAGCAACATAAGACTTAGCCATTTAAGCTGTAAATAAGATGTAATGTTTCCTAATTTGCACATTCAGAGATTCTGGGGCTAGCATTGTAAAAATAACCGAAAAGCTTCAGTTGATCTTCTACTTAATCACCATTTGTCAAACCACTAATTCAAAAAAAACCACTTTTCTTGTTCATGTGCTCTCTGAGGTGCCAAATAAATTCTATAAATAAATGAATTTTTAAAAATACATTCCAATACAAAAAAACTTAATTAGTTCATTTCCATGTGTGATATTTGGGGGGAAAAAGAGGCTTCTTAACACTTAGAATTATCATTTTCTTATTTAGTTCTTCGGAATTTTAATGAAAACTGAAAGCCTGGGTAACAGCTGTGCCCAAAGATGTCCTACAGAAATACTTGAGCACTTATCTGAAAAACTCCTTCATTTTCTTCTTTCCACAAGTAGCAGTCCCAAGTCTAAGCACAGCCACAGACCACTGAAGGTGATCCCAGACCACAGGTTAGAATGAGCTAGAAAATTCAGGTGAGCCCAAGAGACTCTTTTAAAAACATGTCTTTAAACGAATAAAAGATAATATTCCTTAAATAAGTTATTGGCTTAGCTTTATGTGACCCAGGCTGCTGTTTTGAGATGCTTTGGGAGAACAAATGTAGAACTTGGAAGAGAACACAAAAGCCCAAAGAGCTTTGCAAATTTCTGGTCTGGGAGCAAGCAGAATTAGTATTTTCTTTCCTTTAACACCAAACAGTATTCTAAGAGAAAGAGGCAGAAATCAGGAGGTTTTCTCAGCAGCAGTCACAGATAGGAGCATTTTGTCTGCTGACAAAATCTCACGCTTGATGAGGTGCCACAAGATTCTAAGCTATTTGTGCCATTAGTTAATACATTTAGGTTTCTAATGAAATAAACACAAGCGGGTGTTTTTCCTTTTAGGCCCCAATGACTCCATCCCAGTGCTAGGTTTGCAATCTGACTTTCTTCCTTTCCCTGCACTCTCAGGAGCTCTGATGGCTGTGGACTGTGAGTGTCCCCAAAGTGGAAAGCTTGCTGCAGCATGACCAGCTTAGAGACGACTTGCCCAGACAGACTTCTTCCCAAAGTCATCTGTAACATCTGTTCTTCGGATGCAATCCAAAATCCCTTGAAACCAGAGCTTTTTCACTGGCTTCCACAAGTGCTAGAAAGATCCTCATTCTAAGCTGGATGTTACAGGAAAGAAGTTAATTTCTAGCATTACTGTATGCAGTGATGTACTTTCTTGGCCAAGACCCAAAGTACTCATTATGAAGTGTAACACCCTGCTTAATTCTTCCAGAAGCCAATCATAAGGCTACTATGAATTTTAATGAGCACTGAATCAAGACCCAGATGGTTTTTTAAGCCAAATTATCCTGTTCTTGGTTATTTTAAGATCTGTCTAGTGCCTTCTGGCCACTACATGTTAACTCCTCTGTTCCTGGCCCAGATTAAGGACAGACTTGCACCCTTCTTCTCCCCTTCTAAGCACAGCTCTCCAGTTGTGCTGTGAAGACCCTCAGCTCATTCTGTACCTTGAAAAGTCACAGATTTAGAAGACTCAAATGTTGACACAGGTGGGGTAAAAAGGTTCCCACAATACTTGGTAGGGAAGAAAGTAAAAAATCTAGAAGGCCATCCATAGGGGAACACTGACCCTACAGTCAACTCTATTTAACCAATTCTCAGGGACAAACAGTTGAGCTCAGAGCCATCAAGTTGACATTATCAACTTAGGAAGTCACTGTCTCTACTGAAGTTGCTGAGTACATTTGCTTTCTAGTTTGCAATGCCATGTTTCATTTTAACAAATACACCATCTTGTCTATACACTCTCTCTATGCCATACCTGTAGGCTACCTGCCCCTGGCCAGGGGATGCTGCTACATTGCCTCAGCTGGGTCTAAACCAAAAATGTCACTGCTCAAAACCACAGTTTGGCTACATTGATTCTTCAGAGCAGGTTACATATTACCTTCCACATCTATCACAAGCCACTATCACCTTACTCTGTCCTTTGACTAAACTTCGGGGTTCTGGGGGAGAGCTGTAGGTAGTAGGTTGGTTGTTTTCATAGATGGGGTAAAAGGGGGATGAAAGGGAGAACACAAAAGGAAAAAGGTTCTACTACCTGCTTTCCTGGTCCCCAAGTATCCAGGTTCTTCTCTCACTGCAACAGCAGCTCTCATTCCAGTGTCCCAATGCCTCTGTTGTTCATTAAATCCCCTTTATATACTCATAGAATCACAGAATAGTTTGGGTTGGAAGAGACCTTAAAGATCATCTAGTTCCAGGCCCCTTCCACAGGCAGGGAACCTTCCAATAGATCAGGCTCCCCCAAGCCCCATTCAGCCTCACTTGTATGCGTTTTTCTTTTTGTATTCTGGGATTATTNAGTAACCAAAACTGAAATGCAGCATTATGCAAGGCAGCTATGGAGAAGAAACAATGTTATGTCACTGGCTGTTACTCAGTCAAGAGTGGTTAATGACTTCATGCTATTTAACCACCTCCTCAGAATGGGCATCACAGCTTGAGGAATGCAGGAATGCAGATAGAACTCTGAGATGATCAAAAATGAGGAGTGGGAGGGAAATAAGGAAACAAAAGCTGGTTTAATGTCCTTGCTTGCCTTCGGATGCATGACACATGGCACAGTTGTCCTAAGTCGGGGTCTGAAATATTTTTTTTTAATTCATTGAAAATACCCTGACTGAGCAGCAGGATTGCAAGTGACACACAGAACTTGCCATCATTTGCTGAAGCAGAGAAGGAGCTCAGTCTCTCTGCTGGGATTACTAAGCCCAGCAAGAACATCAGCTCAGGAACTCAGGCAGCTCTGTCTTTGGAAGCAGCCTGAGGAACATGTGCTTCAACCAGCACCTGTCCCTTTTCAGATGAACCACATTTGAACTTCTTAGCAGTGAAAAATCATTCTGCCCTGTTCCTATTCCTCTGAGCAATTGCACACAGGCCCCTCTTATTACTACATTAGTGTAATTTTGTCTCCAACATTCCCCCTGAGAGGAATTACTCATGTCCTGCTATTATTTATTTTACTGCTAAGAACCTGGGTTTTAGGAGTAGTTTTAATTAAATGCCAATGCTCCTCCTCCTCAATTAGGATCACCTTTATCTAGGTTGCTGTGCTTTGCATTCTTCAGCAGCAACACTTGTTTCCTCTTATTTATCCCTCCTTCCATGGTTCTGTCTGGAACTCAGAAAAGCCCCCCTCTACCACCAAGTTGTATCAGCCAAAATACAAGGGTTTACCAGATGTAAAGAACTATCCCATGGAAGAATAACCTGATGTTGAACACTGGTTTTGCAGAATTCCAGTTTAAAATTACGTCGTGTCACTGCCAAAAGCAGCAGCTTCCATAGCCCCCCAAAGTCACAGGCGGCTGTGCTGGCCTGTCCACCAGTCCACAGCATGTGGCTACTACTGTCCCTTTCCAGTTTCCCTGCTCCTCTGGGGCCTTGCTTGCACTTCCCTTGCTCCCCCACACCCTCTCATGTTGTGATTTTCTTTGGGAGTTTGAAGTGCAGCATGGCCACCCCCTGGGTAAACACCTCTTCAAAGTCTTTGCTGTCCCTGGATAATGAATCGGATTACAATGTGTTCCAGACTTGGGTACACAGGATTCTTGGAAGCTGCCCTAGATTAATGATTTAAGAGTTATTCATTCATGCTCCCCAAGTGACAGAGGCAGAACTGATGACTCCTGACTGGGAAGATATTCCTGGCAGGAATATCCTCAACTATCTCTACGGAGTGGAATCAAGCTGCAGCAACTACATCCAAGTGCATGAGCTGATCCAGTGCCTGGCAGCAACAGCTGCGGACACAGCACAACGTTACACAACCACTGCTGGCACCAAGGCCCCCCCAGCCACCAGCCCCTGCCTCAACATTGGGCACAGGTGCCCTTCCCCAGGCAACCTCACCCAGCCATTCTGCAGCCTAACCAGGGCACAATTTCCCTCCGGGCACCGTTTGGTTCCCACCTTCCCTAGGGAAAAGAAGAGGCAACAAAGTATTTTGATTTCACTCTTCACAGACTTGACAAGGCTTTTTTCCCAAAGTCTGCTGACTATAGTTATTCCCCTAACCAGAAGGTGGTTTTGTTTTATGAGCACATATTATTCCCTTTCCAAGAGCAACATAGAACTGCATTCAAGTATTAGCACCATTAGGGTGCAAAGAGAAAGTGTGGATGCTGTGCCCTGCACTTCCGGGCTCAGCAAGTGCCTTCCCTCCACAGCTCCAGCAGCTCTGCCAAATCCATGCTCTGCTGTATTCCCATCAAGGACTGTCATTTATACCCACCACCTAAGCACACATTTCTCAGGCTGGAGGGTTCCCAGCTAGTTTAGTATAGTTTAGGAATAGTTTTAGTATAAGGAAGGGATGTTGACGATAAAACATTTTTTAGGTGTTACTAGTTCTTTTCAGAGTCATCTCTACATTCAAGGTATTTTTTCCCTACCTTTAACAGGCTTTTCCTGCAGCTGGGACAAGCTCTCTACTACTTTCTGGCCTCTCAACCAATAGTTTTCAACAGCAATAAACTGGTTGTTCAGGTGTCATACAAATTTAAAAAAAAATAATCTTATCTCCTTGCTCTAGGTTTCAACAGCATTTTTTCAAACCATGCCAATTAAAAACCTTTAAGTCCAAGTTCCCAAGGCAGGAACCATCTTCATTTTGCCTCTTACAGAACAACAAATAATCTAGCAATGTTGAAAACCACTAAATTAATAAACCATAAGCTGATATCTATTTACTAAATTTTACTTTCATTCACCTGCTGTTCTTTCAATATCCATCATTCTGCTACTTAAATATATGTTTTAGAGGCACAGTCCATGGCATTTATTTACTACTAGAACACAGGCAGTATTAAGAACACCACAAGCACAAGGCAGGGCTAAAAACATTCTCCCTCACCCGATTTTTATGGCTTCAGACCTAAGAAAATTAGCTCTTATTGGTTGATTTTTCAGCCTAAAAAGGGAGTACCAGAGACATAATACATTTATCTGAGTTCTACAGACCGGGAAGGTAACAAAAATGCAGAAGTCATTTCACTTTCAGTGTTCAGAATGCTGAACCCTGTTGCCCCATCTACCTCCCACAAAATCAGGCTTACCTTGAAAAAAGATCCCAGAGAAATACTTCTGGAGTAAATTCAGTCCCTTCTTCCTTCTGACTGCAGGTTGCTGCTTGTCTTAAATACGGGGAAACATCCCTTGCTTCAGGCAAAAATTCTCAGCAATTTAGTCTTAAAGCTTCTGCAGAAAACTACTCATGCACATGCAAACCCCCCCGGCTCCAGCTGCTTCCTCAGCAGCACTGCCCCGTGCCAGGTGCTGGGCAGTGATCCCAGTGCTCCCACCCCTGTTCCCGGCAGGCAGTACAGGTGGTAGCACAACTCAGAGAGGGTTAAACAGCCTCACAACACACCAATTCCATTGAAACCTCGCAGTTCCAGCTGAGGAGGTCTCATTGCAGACACATAGCCTTGTCAGGATGCTGGGATGCAGTGAGTCAATGTTTTCTGGGACCTTTTTTTATCGTGGGCTGATGCTGTGAGCTCAGCAAAGAGGATGGCACAGTGCCTTGAGTGGCATTTTGCACAAAAAGCAAGAGCAAGATACTAATCAAGATTCGGGTGTGTATTCAAGATTCTCCATGCATTTTCCCCTCAACCAAGCCTAGAAATCACAGGCTTAGCATCACACTGGGGTGGGGAGAGAGCTACAGACATAACGGAGCCTTACACTTTGAGAATCTGTGATTAAAGAGTCTCATGCCCTGTAAACTGCAGGCCACAAGTGGCAAACAAAGTGTTATTCCATCACAGAATAACACTTCCTTCTCTATGCGGGGAGCATTGCCACGTCCTTTTGTGGATGTCAGGACTCCGGCCATTGTGCTGGTCTTGCATAACTTGCCTGGGTTCCATGTCATGCAATTTCAAAAATTGCAAAAGATAAAACAAAGTTGACACTTCTGCAGGCTAGGTTTCAGCAACAGTTTGCCTGGCACCCTGAGAAGGAAGGTAAACTGTTCTATGGCTTCAGACTTCACAGGGATGTAAATGAGGACAGATTTATTAAGCTGATTGAAACAGCTCATACTGGCTGAAACTCTGCAGCTGTAACCATTATATTCCTGATCCTTGAGTCCCAAGTGCAACCCAGCAGAATCCAATGCTTTAATCAGGACAGCAAGTGCCATGTCTTCTCCCCACTGCAGTCGATTTAGAAATCAACACCAGCAGGGCTGCCAGGGAGGCAATTAGGTATTTTCCATAGGTATCTGATAAAGAAGCCAGTTATTTACAGCTTCCTGGCACATCAGTTACTTCAGTATTTCCTACACAATACTCAGAAAAGAGAAGCAGTTTTTTTTTTTTTCCCTCCCCGATAAAGGTGTTGTATCCAAGAGCCAATTCATTTTTCTTGTTCTTGGAGTTGGCTTCTATTTCCTCACCTGGATAACCACAAGCACATTTTTGTGAGCATTAGGTAACAAGAAAGCCTGCTGCTAATTCTTCCTCATCAGAGCCTGGGGAAAAATCTGAGCTGTTGGGTGAAAGCTAAAAAAACAAACAGAATAGATGGGAGGGGGAAGAGGAGTGAGAAATAATTCAGAAGTGAGTCAGTCATGCTCCTCCTGCTTAGTCACCTGTAGTTCAGCTTTCCAGAAGCACTGAAGATCGGGAATAAGATTCCTGCCTGTCTTCCACCTACCTCCTCCTGACAAGGACTTAGAAAAAGAGATAGGGCAGAGTTTGGGGAACCAGACACTAGAGTTGCTTGTTTTCCAGTGTAACAGAGCTGCCAGTAGCCTCTTCATTTGTTTCCCACCTCCTTCTGTTGCCCCTGCACTATTTTGCAGTTAAATCATCTTGATTCAACCTGTTCATCTGCTGGTCTGAGTTCCTCTGATGGTGCCCTGCAGTTTTGACATCGTAGGGGGTTGCCATGGAGAAGAGGGTGGTGTCACTGACACAAAAAGCACCGAACTTACAAATACAACAGGAACCGAGCTATTTATAAGAGCTGCTTCTCTTCCCCCACTCTTTGCTGGGGTGGGTGGAAGCAAAGACAGCAGCTCCATTCTTGATGTTTCTGTCAACAAGTCTCAGAAATGTATTTTCTTGTCAGAAAATATCCCAAACCTGTGAGATTACTGAATGCTGTCAGCTTTCGGACTTCATTCATTAGAGCTAGATTTATCTTTCCCAGCTCCTCACTGAGTTTGAGGTTAAATAACACTCATGTTTGTAGAGTAACTTCTACCCTGAAAATCTCTGCAGCATTACTGAGATACAACTGCTTCTGGAAAGAAATACATGTCACAAAAAGAGAGGGGACAGAGACCCTGGTTTAAGTAAAGGCTTCATACTGCTTATAACCACTCAGTAATAACTCATGGAGTCACAGAACAGCTTGATCTGGAAGAGACCCCTGAGGATCCTGTGACTGTTGTTTTGGCCTTGGCTGTGTGGGGTTTGCACATCACCACAATTCTTACAGAACAATGTTTAGTACATGTAAAAATTACAAAACACAGAGGAGAGAAAAGGGAAGATTAAGATCTTAAGAACAAAAATAATAATTTTAGAATGCACTTGGAATAAGCCAGTTCAGTTCACATATGGGTGAAGTGCTAATCCAGGTTGGCTCTTTAGGACTAGATTCAGATGTGGCAGAACAGTCCAGTGCCTTTACTGCATATCAAGGAAGCATACCAATACTGACTTCTGCAATATTCCAACTATTTTTTTCCTACAAAATGATTCCTGAGTGAATGATAATATCAAGTATTGCACTACAAAGTCCACTACTAGTTTAGCTTCAAGGAACTACACAACCCAAGATACTGAAAAATCAAGAGAATCCAAAGCACTGGGAAAAATCCCATCAGCTCAGGCTTAGAAACTGAACACTAACATTTGTCTTTTGTCAGCATTTTGTCACCCAGCTGCTGCTCCTGGTTGGTAAACCACACTTCCATACCTGCTGGAACCATGAAGTCAATAATTAAATAGCTTTGGATTATAGTTATTACAAAAGCAATATAGGGAACAAACATTTCTAGAACCAACAAAAGGAAAACATTCTTCCTCAGTCTTTACTGAATGACCTTGATATTCACGTTGTTTAATAATTTAAACTATTATGGAAACGAAACCTTCATATTTCTAAGCTTCCAAATAGCATCCACCTTCTGCTGGATTAACTGAGCAGAGGGGCAACAAGTGTGAAATAGTAAGAACCAAAAGAATGAAACTCTTCAAGGAGTTCTGTGTTCTTGTCAAGCTTTAAAGGTGATCTGTATAAACACAGGCACATGTGACTGCAGTGCCCATAACCCAAGGCTAAAGGAAAGACTCCAACCACCAATTCCCCAGCCCACAGGCAAATAACTCACTTCAAATAAGAACTCAGCTTTTTGTACATCGAGGCATCCTTGGGGAAATCATCCTTGGGGGCACAGCAGGGAGCGCTGCACCTCAGGAGCTGCACTTTAGCCCAAAAGCATTTTGGAATATTACTTGGGAAATCAGCAGCAGAACAGAAGAAAGATGCAGAATTACTTGCTGATGCTCATGCAGAAGGGGTGATTTGTCTTCCTTAAATAATATAATTATTAAGGTTGGAAAAGATCTCCAAGAATCCACCTAGCACCACCAAGTTCACCACTAAACCAGGTCATCCCCAAGTGCCACCTCTATATATTATTTAAATCCTGCCAGGAACACTGACTCAACCACTTCTTACTAAAGAGTGCTCCAAAGTCCCATAAGGATGGAGATTCTTCTCAGCCCTTTCTGTTGCTTATTTATTTACAGAAGCATTTTTATACTGTCTTTCACAGCAGAACCCAGATTAAGTTTAGTTAGGCTTTGGCCCTTTTAATTTTGTCCCTGCATAACTTCACAACATCCTCATAGCTCTCCTGAATTGCCTGTCCCTTCTAGTTTACTCTGGAAAACCCAAAAATCTTAGCTTATTCTGAAATCATTTTATCTGCTAGCACAAGCTCAGGCTTACACTTCTGATAATGTACCAGTTATCAGGTGCATCTTTCTCTTCTTGATCTTTTCTTGAGGTTTTCTTGATCTTTTTATTGAACACAAACCCCCAGGCTGTAAAAGTCTCAGATACATATATTCTGAGTGCACTTATCTGATAAATTTTAGGAGATTTCCCAATTATCTCAGAGTTAGGATTTTAAATCTACAAATCACATACCTTTGAAGACCAGCAGATGATCAGTACTCCTCACCTTTCCTCAAGCTTCCTTAAAATGATCTCTTCAGATGTTAAGTGAGCAAATAAAGTGAGGTTCAGAGATCACAAGGGATTTATAAGTGCTTGCAGGTGTACCTTAAAAAGCAATTAAGTTCCGTAACATCATTGGCCACTCCACTCCAGAGCCACTAAGGAGGTAACCTGGACCACCTGTATTTCACAGGTGTAAGCGATGATCTTCGTGAGCCCTCAGAAACAGTGGATTCAACTCCAGCTGCAGCTTCCAGAGTTTAAGGAGAAGAAAATGGCTCACACCTGTGGGGTTTGTCCCATCCACAGCTCAAGCACATTTCATCAGCTCCCATTTTTTACCTTTAGCTTTTTTGGGTGCTCAGTGGTTTCCTGCAAATGTTTCTAGACCCATTTTCGCTTAACAGAGTGGACATTAATATTTGATTCTTTCAGTTTCTGAATCAAAGCAGCTGAAGCCTGCAGATATCTTCCAGACATCCCTGTTGTATCTCTGGTCAAGTTTTGTTCTCAAGCAACCTGGTACAACCATGACCCATCACATTTCTATTTTCCTTTGTGCAGTTTTATTTCTATAATAGGCATTAAAAGTTTCCATAGCCCAGATTCCATCACTGTATTTTTAAATTATAACCTCACTAGGACTTCTACATCTGGCTGTCACACAATTTCATTTTACCCTCTACCTGGTGTGGAACATTTTGTCATGTTAGAATTTATAAATGCCTCTTTTCCCTCAGAAAATATTAAGCCAGTTTTTGTCTCCAAATATCCTGTGGGCAAGGCTTGTGTGTCTCCTACTTCATGACAAGTCTATGGCAATCCCAGCCTGCAAGGTCACAGAGCACCTGTGTGTTACACAATTCAAAAAGTGATGCTCAGGAAAGGCTTGTTTAAGGTTGGAGGCAGAGTTACTTGAACAGACAACAGGGATGTCCAAAGAGCTCCCTGAGTTCCTGTTACATGTTGGTGCAATGAGCTCATGGCATAGGGGAGGCAGAGACTGACCTGTGCAGCAGAGAGGCAGAGTTCCATCGAAGCAGAAGTGGGAACAAACATCAGAAGAGATGACTGCTCATTCTTGTTATACCTGCTTGCTCCTCCTCATTATTTGTGTGTGTTTATTATGGAGAAATTTATGCCATTGCTGTTTCTGTTTTTACAATATTGGGGGCAGTTTTGTGTTGTCTGGGACGTACATGAAGAGTAACTGATCTCGGGCAGCCGTGTTAGACAGAGAAGGATTAGCACACTTTTTGTTTAGAAAGAAAACAAATGCCAAGTCAAAAAAAAAGTAATAGCGGAGTATTGCAGCTTTGATTTAGATCTCATTTAAGTAAAGACAAATAGGTTCACTTACATATTTTAAAGACCTGAAGAACAGATTTCTTCTCCTGAACTTCTGCTGAGAGCTCTTATCTCTGTTCAGCCTGTTCTCAAAAGCTTTCTGTGTGAATTAGACACAGTTGTGGAGTTGTTCTGTACTGGCTACAAACACGCCTTGTCTGACAAGTCCTTGGGATGACTGATACTTTGTTAGGAGCCTTCTCTTCCTAATCTACCTGGTATTCAGCTCAGTGCTGCAGCATATAAACTGAAAAAGTTGCAAGTGAGAGGACAGCAAGTGAGATTCCCCAGATTTTGTCTAAAAGGCAGTGGTCTTTTGTCTAGTTGTGTCTAGAGGATCAGCAAAAGCAAAAAAATTTAAGCTAAACAAAAGAACAAACACACCATCTTTTTAGAGCTAGCAGAAGTTAGCTATGCATTGGACTCCTGAGTGCTCTACCAGTGATCTTGTCTCTAAACTCTGGTTAGAGATAGAGCATTGTTTATCTGCTAGCTCAAGAGATGACTAATCAATGTACTACAAGAAGCATTAATTAAGGCACTAATGGACCAAAATAAATTCTTCAGCAGCAGCTTACATTTGATGTTAAAGCTGGTCTACCAGGGCATTTAGGTCCTATTCCTAAATTAGAAGAATATATAACCCTCTCAGAGAAAGTGTAAAAAAAGGCATTAGGAATCAATGACAGCAAGAAGAAGACAGGCCAAAGTAAGAGGAACAGTGATGGAATATGCAGAACAAAAGCAGGAAAGAAGGTGGCTTGAAGCAATGTGAAAAAGACAAAACTGAGTTCCACCCCAAAATCTGGAGATAACACAAAAGGGGAGAACCAAACAGAACCATGCCCTGGAGAATTCAACTAAATGAAAAAACACAGTCAATTTGGCTTCTTAGGGAGAAGAAATTGCTAATGATGCAGTTTTCTACTATCACTTTCCTGTGTGGGAGAAGCTGCAAGGAAGTAAATCCCAAGTCTGAGAAGTTTCCCTACACTTCAAGTAGATAGTACCACCTTGGGTTTGGATCTGGTAAATTCTGTTGTCTTGAATAGAATGAAGCCTTTGTACTGGTTTCAGGAATGCAGTACATAAAAGGTTAACACATATAACTATCCACAAAGCCTCCCACAAAAGCATGCCAACACTTCACTTATATCAAATTGAGATTTCAGGGATGCTCAAATCCAATCAGGAACTCCATCCCTTGCAAAAGTAAACAAAACTCTTGCCTTAAGAAGAAAAAAGGTTTATGTGTGCAGCTTTTCCACTTGTGACTTCATCTACTTCTTCTTATGACAACTTTCTATGAGAACACGTTCCAAGTAGAATCCTTCAAGCTGAATTCAAGTGTCCAGGAAATCCAATGTGGTTATGAAAGCTACCACTAAATGAGGGGCTTTTGCATCCAGCAGCCACAAAATATTCCCAGTCATGCAGCAGCACTCCTGCATGGATTCTAAATGAAGTCTTTTGAAACCATTTGATAGCAATGTTAAATATGACACTCGCTACCAAAACACAACTTTATTAATTAAACACCAATTAAAAGACCAACTGAATGCAGGACAAAGACATTTCAAAGAGTGTGGTGCAAGTGAGGTGTTAAATTTTTAAGGAGCTGTACAAGAAGGGGAGGTGTCAGACAAGGTTAAGACAAACGATTTTCTCTCGCAAACTGCTCCAACACAAAAAGATTCATGTAGAGGCTCAGGAGGTTTTCCATGCACTCATGCAATAGAAACATTCTTGAGCAAGTCCCATGTGAAGTACTGCAGAAAAGGCTCCAATCACTCTCATGTTTACATTCGAAAACATAAGAAAGCAACAACAAATTCTTCTCTACAATACAAAATGTGTTTGTTTTCTATGAAGTCACTGGAAGTTCACCAGGAGGAAAGTTTCTCCCACAGCAGCTAAGGTCAACAAAAGTCGTTCTTTGAAAGAGCTGTCAAACATTTCACTGATTTCCTCTCTCAACTCCCTCAGCAGAGGTGCGGTGGACTTACCATCTGCATTCAGAATTCTCTCAAAAAGTTTACTCCAGAAATCACTGTCAGGGGTCCTAAAACAAACAGAGCAGTGTTCAGTGGAACAGTACACACACACACAATAGACACCTTGTGTCTATCAAGGTCTCCATTTATATTCAGCACTAAACATCCTGGGACAACCACACCTGAAATAATAATTTCACTCACCTGAGTAAATGTAAAGGAAAACTAGGACTGTGATGTTCATTTTATATGTATGGACCCCATTCTCTTTCTCCAGTAGGTTTCTGGATAGTAACTACACAGGTCTAAACCAACTGTCTGTACAGTTACGTCTTCTAGTATACCTGACCACTACCACCATTCACAGTAAGCCAAGGCAGTTTTAGTTTACAGGAATTATCAAGAACATTTTTGAACCAAACAACTTGGGCAACTCCTTTGAAGAATAAAAGGCAGAGGTAAATCTTATTTACAAAATTGCAAGCTAAGTTAACAGAGCAATATTAAAGGAAAGCTGCAAGAAAAAAAAAAAAGGTGGTTAAGAGCCAGTTTTGCTTCCTTTTTTCCCCGCCTTCCATCTGCCAGAGTTCTGTACAGATAATATTTTGGAGACAATTAATAGTAATAAATCCCCTCTCTCCCAGATGTACCCACACAACACGAATAAAAAGGTTAAGTGACTCATTTAAGTCTCAGAAAACTGATATTAGAGCAAACCCTTTGTTCTTCAGTCTTGCACTGCTACTGACTACTGAAGCACTTTTCTCTCTCGAGCTAGGAGTTACAATGGCTTTGAAACAAATTATCTGCCTCTGCTTTATCTAAGTGACTCACAAAACAACAGCAGCCAGTCTCAGAATGAATCCAGCCTGTACTATTTCACTGGTAACTCTTATATTTGCAAAAATAATTAAGTCAATGCAGAACCTAACCAAGAAAAAAATATGCAAGACTTGAGTCCATTTTCTTTGTGGGATTAGATGAGCAAGAGGTGTGGCAGAGGAGATGAAGTGTTGGTAAGGAGGTGTAAGTTCTGAGTGACAAAAACAGTCCTAAAAATTCAAACGCAGCTTCTATATCCTGCCTCACATAAACCTGCAGAGATGAAGTTTCCTAAAATAGTACAGAGAAAACAGAAAAAAATCACCATATTCATTCTTTAATAATGGTAAAAGCCCTCCCCTGAAAAACAGGTTGTCATCATTATACTAGGACATGAAAAAACCAACTTGATCACAATTTATATTCTACCTTCTCCGAAATCTCTACCACAATGTTTCAGTCTTTTCCATTCATTCTGTCACCTTTTAAGTGGGTTCTCTTTTATTGAAAGCCATTGACCTTGGAAGAAAAATGTTGTGCTCTACTCTGCAATTCCCCACTGCTTTGGTATTTTGCTGAACTGGTAGTAAAATCAGTAGCTCTTGCAGTCATTCTGCTATATCTACATTTGCTTAATAAAAATAATTAAGTCCTGTTTAAAAAGCTTTCTTAAGATAAGAGGATAATGGTTGTTGTATTTAACACCAGGCAGCCTTCTAATAAGAAGCCTTCTTTCTAGTTCAATACCTGAATTCTAAGAACCCTTTTTGAGGAAGTTATTCTGTCAATACAATCCTTGAAAAAAACAAGCAAAAACAAAAACAAACCACCCAAAACAAGCCACAAAACAAAGTCAAATGTACCTCAAAGAAATAAAAAAAATCACTTTCCAAATCACTTGGAGAATTTTGAATACAAAGAACAGAAGCAATGTAATCTTTACAAAAGCAGAACTACTAAAAGCAACAGGAAGAATACTGTGTCTTCAGAGGTGTTACAAGTGTCACCAGCACATGTGGCTGTATGCACAGGATGAAGAGCAAAATTGATCTCCATCAGCTGACTCTTCTGCCAGGGAATACTCAATTGTGGAGCCTCTTCTGGTGGATAAAGGCTCTCTGCAACAGTGAATTTGCTTGTCACAGATTACTTGAAAGCTTCAAATTGACTAGAGCAAGTGTCATCAGTCAATAAGAACTAGACAGACTAAAAGATCCATGTGTGATTGGAAATGGATTCAGTGCAAATTCCTTATTCCCACGTAATGAAATACCTCATTTACACTGTTGATGTAAGACTTCAGTACAATGTGTAACTAAAGCACCTATGCAGATATTTCTTGGAATAACTGATATTGAAAAGTATGTATAAATGATGAATGATAAGTCTGTAACACTTTCAGAAGCAAAGCAGAAGAGAGAGTGGAAAAGAAATTCCTAATTTGTACTCTGAACTCCTAAATTATGAACTGATGCATGCAGGTGAGCGAGAAGCCATTACAGCCTGGTTCTGGCTCCACAGGACTTGTGGCCAGACTTTATCTTCTTCCTTCTGTGTCTCCTTTAGTCCCTCACAGGTCTCACTCCTCAAGACTCCCTCCAATTTCTACCTCAGCCCAAAATCCTAATTTCTTCAATCCAGTGTCCCCAGCTTTGACTACAATTCCTTTCCAATTAACTCCTCCCCTCCAAACTCCACTGACAGCCAGCCAGCCCTATCCTTCCCAACTCAGACTTACTATTCCTCCTGCTCCAGTTATCCTGACAGTTACTGGTTTTGTTTTTCACACCCACATCCTGATCAGGTCCCTGACACCATGTCCCAGCCTTTTCAACTCAGGCCTCATGTGCAGTAGCTCAATTTAATCTCTTGCAGAATTAAACAGAAGATATCATAGTAGAAAACCAGACATATACCCAGTAAAGGGAAAAAAAAAAAGGCAATTTTTTCTCTGTACACAGCTTAAGGAGACTGGATTTTTTCCAGAGGCTGAATGCAACAAACTAGGAGATGTAAGCAGTGCAGGTTGCTAGGGAACTGGACAACACCCACGCTGGTAGTAGGTTTTCTTAAAGCAATGGTCCTAGGAGTGATCCATGATCCTGAATCAGATCCTGTCCAGCAACTGCTGTCATGAGTGCAGAGTTCTGGAAAATCCTTATGAAATGCCAAGGCAAGAAAACTTGCAGTATGTGCCTAACAAAATAAACAATTACTCAGTCTAAGAACAAACAAAGGACACAGGAACGCAGAGCAGACTTAGTCAAAACATGTGGCTAAAAGAGAGCAGTAGAATTTAATACTTGAGACAAACAGCAGCTTCCAAAAAGCAGCTGTTTGCACACTTGCATCTTAGATGACAGTTTTAAAATATTTTCTTTGCTGTACAAGTGTACTGCTTCTACAGCTGTTACACCCTGCTATCAGTGTCTTAGTAGAATGAAAAAAAAGCAGAAAGCCAAACTAATCCATTTCTGAGGCAACATGCTCATGTGATCTTTGCCCCCCCTCACCACCCACCCACTTACAAACTTCTCCAAGCTTGATCTGTAAGGTGCTGACTAAGTCTGTCTCATCTGAAAGGATGGAAAAAGCAAAATCATCTCAACTGGATTATTCATATTCAACTTACAATTGTCTCCTCTATGCAGCACTGAGGCTACCAGTGAACAAGTCCAACAACTTCACAATTTCAGACCCCACAAAATTAACACTTCTTGGCAAAACCAGCCCCAAGTTGTTGTACATTCCAAGCTCTGAAGATAGTACAGTCTAAGTTCTGAAGATAGTATCACTATAAAGAAAACTAAGTTAGATGTCTCTTCTTTCCCAGCAGGCCCCTCTGCAAAAGGACTTACTTTGATAAGTTTTGGCTGATTTTCCAGATGGAATTCTCCTGATAGACCTGGATATGATCCCCAAACAACAGCAAATGGACTATATCTGCAATGCCAACCAAGTCTACCTGTAATCACAACAAACACCACAAAATTCAATGTCTATCACTTTCTGCTCTTACTGCTTTCACACATTTAAGTCGGAGCCATCTTCATACCAGAATCTTCCAGAGACCTGTTAAACAAGAAAACTTCAAAAGGTAAAATTTGGTTTTCATTGTAGGTTTCTAAATAAATACAGTAGTTACAATCACTGAACAACACTGATAATCCTTTCACTTAATGCCAAAGATTCCATCAGATGCAAAATTCTCTTTATTCAGTATTTATTGATCAGAGCTTTCCACAGCACTTCTAAATTTTAATTTAAGAAAATGTAAAGGAAACACAGAAATGAAGATGTCCTACTAAATACAGACTCACCTGATAAGGAAGAGAACTTTCTGCCAGAAGCTGTTGCCCATGAGGGGTCTGAGCAGTGGGAAAGTTATAGGGGAAGCTGACTCGAGGCAGTACCCTCAAATCCAGACTGTGAGAGAAATCCACCACCTTCAGAGCATTTGGCACCTCCTCATTAGAAAACGCATCGCAGATCCTGAGCAGAGGAAGCACATGAGGCAGAAGATGATCCAACAAGCTTTTTCTTTCTTTTAGAATTAAATTTAACAGCATAGTGAAGGTGAGTCTTAGCCACGTCAATACTCCCCTCTGATGGCTGCTGTCAGAACTACTGCTGCAAGGGCTGCCCTGGATGGCAAGGACTCACAGCAGGGAGCTTAGGGATGATACTGCTGTCTCCACAGTAAGCAATAGGAAACAAAGGGTTGAGGATGATGCTATTTTTGTATTTGTTACAGTTATCTGAAACAAAGTCTGTGGACTTTGGGAATAGTGTGATGCCTTTTCACTGGTCCTGAAATTATGAGCCAGACACAGGTGATAAAAAGGGGTTACCTTTGTAAGGATCCTTATGGTGCACAACACGCTGGATGAAAAGCGCTGAAGATGCACACATAAAGCAAATACAATTTTTATACGTTTAGCAAATTAGCATAAGTGACAAGAATCCTCAATTAGAGACATTGGTGATGAGCTAATTCCCCCTGGTTCTACCCTTTTCTGCACAACCCCCATCAGATAGGAACTAAACTTTGTTTATGAAAATGTGTCTCGAAGAGCTGTTTTTCAACCTTGGCTCTTAGAGAGCCTAACCTTGAATCCTGGGCCTTGGAGCCACTGGGGAAGATTTTTTGTCTTTCTGTCATAGAGTAGGTAAAGTGCTAGCTATGACTGCAATAATAGGCTACAGAGCTACAAATATACATATGTAAAGAATATAGAGAATAGATAAAAGCAAAAAGGCAAGAATCAATTTGGAATCAGTGTTATGTTTTGCACTTCTCCCTCTCCATCTAAATTTCAGAACACTTGATACAAAAAATAATTAAGCTTGATAATACTTCTACAAACTTCTCCTAGACTATAGGTGAGGGAGGACGAACCCTAAGGGCAGGGAGGACTATCTTTATTGACAACTGACAAGCCAACAATATCCATATATCACAGCTCTCACTACTACTCTTCTTACACACTTGTATGTTCTGATCTTATTTTGTAAGTTATACTATGCACTTGTCCTTTTGCTATCTGAAAAACCCAAACCATTATCCTAACTTTTTGGCAGTTGCTTGTTTTGCATTTGCCACAGAGAAATCCAGCAGGAGGTATCCAAGTCCATCAAGTTACTATTAGATCAGTGACATCCAAAATAGGATGCAGCACCCTATGGGATGTACAAGACAACCCATTGCAGGTTGTGAAGAAAACATTAGAACTTGCATAGTACAGGTATGTAATTTATAAATAATTATGTAAATAAGTTATTAATAAAATAATCACAAAGAAATTATAAGTAAAATATATTGGGAGTATGTATATTAGATGACTGTAGGCTTAAAGGAAATTTAAATTTAATAGCTATTTTTATCATATCAATGATAACTAAGAACAGCCCCAGTGAATTTATGTAATGGAATTATATCTGATTCATTAGACATTTTGGTTACTGGCTTCCCACTGATGCCTGAAGTTTTTAGCTTTTATGTATTTGGACTTCTGTAGACTGTTAAATGCCTCAGTGTAACTTCTAGTGCTTTTCCAGCTTTCCTTCCCACAATGAACAGGCAGTTACTGACACATTCCTAAAATTTTGTTGTCTTGCCTGTAAGTTTTCCAAGGACACTTTATTTTGCACCACATAATCGTAGGCATAATAAAGGGAGGGAAGGAGGGCAGAACCCAGGGAGATTACCTAATCCACTGCTGCTTTAATTGGACAATATTAGCCAGATATTCTAATTGCCCAGTCTTATCAATTGCAAGAATCTAAATTGGGGCACTGGTTTTTGCCATATAGTGTACCTGAAGGCACACAACCTTCAAGTAAAGGTTTGCTTTTATATTATCATTCTAACATGGTCTGGAAAAGTTTGTGCTTTATTTCCAGACATTACCACACTTAATTCACAGATCAGATTCCAAGGGTTACGTGACTTTGTTAACATAACATGGAAAAGAGCTTAAAGAAGAAAATTAGGTCTATGCATTAAGGTACAACCTGGACTGCAGAGGAAGCTGAACACCTTGTTTAGGGTATCTGGATATTCCAGTCCCACCTGCCTTATGCCTTCTAATCTCCTGGGTTTCAGGTATGTAAAGGCAAGGTACAAACCATACTGTAACTTGCATTAGCGGTCCAGAACCTTGGTAAAGCAGAAACTTAAAAAGACAGGTAATAGCAAAACCGTAAGTTTTACAACATCAATGTATACTATTTCTACAGGAAGGCTTATTCCTATATTAAGTGTTTTCACTCTTATCAGAATACACTGGAGCCTAAAAAACCTAGACTGCAAAATCAGGCCTGTTTTGCCAGTGGGCAGGTTCAGCACAAGATGCACAGAAACCAACTTAAGGAATAGTGTAATTTTCTATAATGCAAGACTGTAAAGAATTACACAAGAAGCTCAGCAATGCAGCTTATCATTGCTACCAAAGATTGCCTACAGCAGTTAAGATACAGCGCCAGTTACACCCTAAGGCTTTACCATCCTCCAGAGCCACACAGCAGCTGGGGGTCTCTGTCACAGCCAAGCACTGGAGAGCCCCTTCCAGAACTGGGAATTCCTACGGGTGTGTCCACCTGCAGGCAAAGAGGCTTCCGAGTGTGCTGGGACAGGGTCCAGCTTGGCCAGGGGGCAGCGAACAAGCTCACACCACTGCCACTGCAGGAATATCTGGAGTCAGCCTCCTCCTGGGTTCCTCCCAAAGCCTGGCCAGGGCTCAAGGAGCAACCCAGGGAGTTGCCTCTGCTCCTACACCCCCAAAACCCAGATGTGGCCTTATCTGGTTTCTAAATACAGGAAGGTGAATACATGTTTTGACAACGAGTGGATACATAGATCATATTGCTAATGATTCTTTGTTAATGAGTAGATACAAATATAACGTTTGGTTGGAAGGTTCATCTAGAGGTCAGCTTTGGCTCAGGGCCTGCTGTTCAGGCCTCAGTACTTCTGCACACCAGCTCAAGGGTAGAAGTTACAGCAGCAGGGGAGCTGTAGCTGAAATGACTGTTCTGTACCCTCCCATATTCACAGGCAGAGACAAACCTGTCTCCCAGAAACAACACCTCTGGCCTCAGATCTCCGTGGACAATCTCCGCTTTGTGCAGCTTCTCTACCACATGCAGAAGATCATGAACAACCAAGAAGATGATTTCCTTTGTGATGAACTTACGGTCACAGAGAATATCCTGAAAAGAGAATAAACATCTATCTCTGTACCCTTCTACCTTAGATTAGGTGAAAAATTTATAGCTCACTTTTTGTTTCATTATTCATCTGTACATAGGTAACAGTCCCACCATAAATTCAGTATAATCAGATTTTGCCCAGACAGAATTACAAGAACCATAAGCTAGGAAACATTATTATTCCAATTTGGACAAAAGACCAGGAGGGAGAAATTGAACCGAAGACTGAAATCACTATTGAATTTCAGTCCTATTTGTATGCAACAATTCAAAACGCACTTACAAGACTTAAAGTGCAAATCATTCAGCAAGACATTAATTGCCATGACCTTGCTGTAGCTGACTGGAATGTATTGAAAGAGGTCAAGTTAAACAACAGCTTTAGATGCAAATCTTGCTGTGGAATAACATGAGATTCTTGGCTCCAGTCCTTTATGACTCACAAAGACAGAAAATGTGAAAAATTAGTTCAAGATTGTCTCTGAGAAGCATATGATCTATGAATGAGAAACCAGACCCAACTGAGGCATTAACAGACAGCCCTGATTTGTACACAGATAAAGACCAGAGCATCTGTATTGCAGGATTAGACAGGAGAAGCTCTTCAGCAAGGAGCATAACACCACTCCAAACTCACTACTGGCACCCAAGCAGGAGTTTGGACCTTCCAACCGTCCTTGGTTTGTCTGTACTGACCCTGAGCGTGAAGCAGTTTGTATCCTTGTGCACAGTGACACAGCCATCCTGGTACAGGTAACAGCTGCAATTCTCACTGAAGCTCTGGTCAAAGTCAGAATTCAAACGCTTCTGTAACTCAAGGGTGATATAAAAATCCCAAGGCACAGGCTGAGAATACATCTACAAGAAGGTACATAAGAAGAACATTTATTTTTGGAATAAAGTGAAAATTGCTCATTTTCATCTTCTTCTCATCCTCTTTTTTTTCCTCCTCCCACTTGATCAAGGAAGACATTTTTCACAGTCAGAAACTTTTAATCCAGATCCTCAATTAGGAAGAGGATTTGAAGTAGCAAACTTCTTGCGTGGAATTCAGAAATTAAGAGTTTATATTAATGGATGAGATTTTACCAGTTCACTTCTTATACAATAACCATCATGTGTGTTACCTTTATTGCAAATCCCTTTGCATCCCACTGGAAAACACATCCAGTTGGAATGGCAAAAAACATCTTGTATTCTTCATTGTTCCAATATTCCATTTTGATGCAGTAAGTCTCATTTCCTGTGTTGAAAGTTTACATTCATAAGCTGTCACAGTAAATAGCTCTTCCCAAGTCATTCCCCACCTGCGCCACATAAAACTAAGAGGGGGGATACGAGCCATAATTCAAACCCATTAGAACACAAACTCTGCACTGCAGAGGGTCTGGCACACCTACCCAGCTCAACATCTTTCTCAACCTCCATGTGGGGCAGAGCTCCAGCCTCCAAGTGAAAATCTGGAGAAGCAGCCAGTGATGATAGCACAGAACCTAAAAGCTTTTTACGCTGCTCAGGGCTCCACAGGATCTGAGTCACATCATCATCTAAGAAAACAAACAACATAAAGAGATGAGCTGAAATTGTTTTAACTCTCTGCAACTTGGTTGCATCTGTCAGTAAAAGTAAGCTGGATAGTGGAAACATTTGATCCACATTCTGATTTACTATTCATCTCTTAGCAAGTCAACTCATCTCTTTCCAATAGTTCTGGGAAGTCAATGTGACCCTTGTCTTTAAAACTGCCTTACAGACTTTTACCATGATGTCTCAAGGATTCTACTGTAGTATCATGCAAAATGTATCTTTCACAAGAGACAAAGCTCTGAATTATTTCACCCATAGCAGAATTCAAACTCATTCTGCAAATCAACACTCATTTTTTAAAGCTATGCCCATAGCAAGTGATTAGTTTGGGGTTTTTAAATTATGTGGTTTAGGGAAATTTAGTCCTTTGATTACAGCAGAGGTTTTATGTAAGAAAAGGAAAACAAAGTTGGACTCCAACTCTGCTGCTCACTGCAATGTTAAGAATTTAATGTCTTTTATCTCCTGGAAGACCTGTAGGACTGGACTTATTTTCCTTCATAACAGAACATAAGGTCATTCAATAGATGAGTTGATCTGTAAAAAAACCAAGATAGCCTCAATGTTTACTCTGCTTGATCATCTGAGATAAAACACAAGAACTAGATGGCCTCTACTCCCTTCTCCCAAATGCCATGGCTGTAATGAGGGAGAACATTTTAAACTTTCACAGTACAAATGTAAGAACTAGATTATCTACTGTTATGCCCACACTTATTTGAAAAGCATTGCAGTAAGTACTGCTCAGGAAGAAATTCTGTGAAAGATCCAGGAAATACTGTAGGCTGGAGGCTACAATGTGTTCCAAGCTTTTGCCATCACAAAACTAGGAAATTTACTGGCGTATTTTGCAGGAATAAACTGACAGATATCTGAAGTAATTTTTATTCTTTACACAGTATTAAGAATTACTATATCCAGGGTGAGAGCTGCAGTTCAAGGGAGATGTGAAGAAATCAAGAAACAAAGCAACTGGAAAGATCCAAAGTTTAAGAAAGGACCATTAAAACATCTGAACAAATGCTTTCTTTTTTTCTGAAGAGATTTTTCATCTTGCTCTAAAGTTTAGTACATATGATAAAAACAAGACAAAGATCCATCCAAAATATCCCAGCTATTTCAGTGACATGACTTCTAACTGTACTTTCATTCCAAGTCCCAAGCATGCTTCATCATAAAATAGTCTGCAGACACATGAGAACATAACTCTCCAGAGTAGATACACTGAAATTTCAAACACACAATTCTAATAAAGCACCATAAACCAAAATCAAAGGAGTTAAAGAAGGTTAAACACCTTGAACATCATCCAACACACATCTAATTCCACAGGCCAGATTTTGAAGCTTTTTGTGATCATTTCCGTTCTAACTGTAATCTAAATATTTAGAACAGAAAGAAACAAATGCCTTTAACTAGAAGAAAAATAAGCAAAGAAATTGACTATTTAAGTATCAGTACTGTTTTCCCTCAATATGAGTAAGAAGGATACTATGAAGCAGTACAACAGTTTACAGCATAGTTAAAATGCAGATTTAAACAAAATTATGCAACTTGCACTAGACTCCAAATTCATATTCTTCCTTTTCAAAGTAGTAGCTTATCAGCACATCAGGAAACACACAGTATGATGACAGAGAAAAAAGAAAGACAAACCAAAACAAAGCTACCTTAGAAGTTATTACTGCCATCCAGTCCAAATTTTTAATTTTGGAATTTGACCTCATTACTCCTACAGATTGCCTGCTTTACTACCCTAAGTAACTTCTGTGTCACCTTAATACTGACATGTTTTGGATGCTGACAAGCATCCTGTACTGCAACTGACTGCTGCTTCAGACAAGGGAGACAAGTTCTGCCACCAGCCATAGTAATGGGAAACACACAAAGCAGAGTGGGATACAGCAAGGACAGAAACACCCCCCACATTTAGTGACAAGTGCAAGTATTTGTTGTGAGTGAAATTCAGTTTAGTACTAACCAGTAACGTTTCCACCTCCAGAATCAGTAACCACTTCAGCAGGCAAGCTCTGAGCCAGCTCCAGTTTCTCACTGATCTGCAGGTATTTAATAGCAGATGTTTGTGTAACAGAGGACAGAGAACCTCCTGAGACAGAAGCACCTGATGAGTGAGTATCTTCCAGGCTTGCTTCCATGATTGGGCTGTAAATAAAGCCATCAAGTATTCAGCCTTCCCAAAGACACAAGTTGTAGATAAAGTCAACCCGGGGACTAGGAGAGGATACTGTGCATGCCCATATTTAATTAACATGAAGAAATTCTTTCCCATCCCTAGCAGAAAGCCAGAAGTCACGTCAGAGTTTCATTTCAGTTTTGATGATTGATTATACTCAGAATCTTAGTCTAGAGATGATTTAGTTAATCTTCTCTTCCACCAAATTATACTGCTACAACAGAAGACATCCTGAATATTTATCACTACCTTTGCTACAAAATTTCAGTCCTTTCAAAGCAGTGAAGGGTTAGTTGGGAAATATTTCTTCCTGATTATAATCAGTAAGGTTTTCCAAGAACCTCCCAAGTAAAAAACACATTCAGCATCAAATACATGTTTACATCCTAAGAGCCAGCAAATCAATGCAGCTCTAGATTATGAAACTCCCATACAACAGATTATTTTTCTTCACAATGATAAAAAGGTTTTTCTTCTCTCCAGCTTTTTTACTCTGTAGAACTAAACTATGAACACTAAAAACATTTTATATAGTCAAAATAAGTACAGAAGCCAATAGTATAAAAGGAACTGATGATTCTGCTCTTCATGTTTGATAATGAAGATAGAAAGCATTTATTTATTTATTTCTCTGCAAGTTATTTGGTTAAAAAACCTTGTACTTAAGTCCCACAACAGTAATGCAAAAAGCCAAGTGGGCTTGCTCTTACCTCTTCAATCTGCTCAAGGCAAAGTGGACCCTGAGCTAAAGAAATGGGCTCCCTCCAGGATATCCTGGTCTTTTCAGAAAACTCCTTCCTTAGCAACACTAAAAGCACAACATGAAAGGCATGCAGGAGAAATGAGGTCGTTTACTGTTAATTACCTCAGCTTTTTTACACTGAGAGCTTCAGTGTATGCCTCTTCACACACCGGTGTCTCCTGATTCAGAGGTGCACTCTTGGATTCTGGACTATCTTCCTTCAGTTCACTCTGAGAGAAAGCAGGAGCTGGGACTCTCTGAGCTCCCACCCCGTGAAAGGGCGTTGAGGCCAGGTGGGCAGCCCTGTTAAAGTCACACGTGTCCTCTGGGTTGGCACAAAGGGTCTTGTTCTTGTAGGAGCCGGTCACAATTGCATCCTCACTCAAACGTTCAATTCCATTCAGCTCATCCTGGCAAAAAACAGAAAAGACAGTGACAGCCTGCAGATTTCATGACAATTTTTTCACCATTTAAAAGCTGAACATTTCTCTTCCCTTTCTGCCACTCCACCACCTTCCAACAGGAAGAGGACATTCAGCCTTCATGAATTCTACTTATCACAGAATCCCAGAACGGCCCCGGTTGGAAGGGACCTTAAACACCATTGACTTCCACCCCCTCGCCGTGGGCAGGGACACCTCCACAAGTGCAGGTAGCTCCAAGCCCCATCCAACCTGGCCTGGAACACTTCCTGGGACGAGGCAGCCACAGCCACAACTTGATATTTCCAGTATAATCTCATCATCACCCCGTTCAATTACTGCCATGCCAGGCAGCAGTTTAGAATCCTTGTTTTTCACACGTGATGCCAGTCCAGCCAAGCTGACTCAGTCTGACAGCACCACAGGCTGCCTTGGTGTCTCCTGGGCAGCAAATCTGCCATGGGCTGAATTGTTTCCTTACACAGGCTGCTGCTGCTGCTGTGCTTTCCTTGGCACTCAGAGAATCCACAGGATAACGAACAGAGAGAGGCTGGCGGGCACTTTTCTGGCTACGATCTGCTGAACAAGTAAGAAGAAGTTACAGTCAGTTACATATTTATTAGAGCAGCTGCCCAGCTCCAGCAAATTCCTCTCAAGAGTTTAAGTCTATTGATCACTTCAATCAACCAATTCCTACTACAGAATGAGCAGTAAGCAATAGATACAGCTCTCCAGAATGAAGCAAGTTTGTAAAGCAGCTTAAATAGTTCTAGGTTGAAGAAAGAACAGAAGAGTATTTCCTCATCGTGGACTCTGAGAAGTTAAATTAAAAATACCAATATAAACAAAACAAAACCCACACCCCCAGCACCCCAGCTGTTAACATTTCTTTCAGCTGCTGCAGCAAGGATTTGATGCTTCCGTTTTCCTTCCCTCTGAAATCCAGGTCTTGAATAATTCTACCTTATATTCTGATTTGTCAAAGTAGAGGATTCATCAAATATAGAGAAAAATGGAACAGCAGCCCGTTGGGGAAGCAGACCTACATCTGTAAAGAAAAACCAAGAGGCTCTATCATATCCACAGTTCTTCCAAAATAGCATAGCCAAAGCTACTTAAAATAGTTAATACACATTTCTAAAAGTATTGCATCTAACAATAAGTTACAGTCCTGGCATATAAAGAAACCTATTTAAAAAGTTTGGTTTTGCCATGTTAATGAGCCACCCCTTTACCACCATATTATGCAAGCTAACTTGCTGTGTTTAGACTATGCTTCAGAATTTGTACATTTTTCTGCAAGACTGTCTCATTTCTCTGTTTCTCCTTAGAATTTAAAACTGTATTTCCACTGTGGCTATCTAGGGATACATCAGGAGTCTGGATAACCGCTGTCAAAAGCAATAGAATTCTACTCCGATCAGAAATAAAGTTCTTCGGGATTTGACTTTCCCAACAAAACTTACCAAAACCAACAATATACAATTTCTGGAAATGTATTCCCCTAGCAAAACCTCTGAGGAAAAAGGACTTAAGGGAGTTATTAATCACATGATAGCAAACTCTTCTGAAATATTAGTAAGACTGCAAACATGAAAGATGGAAGAAAACTTTCTAGCGACTGAAAGAAAAATGCTCTTCTTCTTGAAAGTCCTTTCAAATAGTGACAGTTCTCACATCTCAGATGCTCCATGTTTTTGCTCAATAAGGTAAAAGGCACTACTAGCACACACACTGTCATTCTTCTAATCCACCTAAGCTTTGGGTTTTACTTTGCTGCCTTCTTGGTATTCATGAAACACTTCCCTTTAACCAGACCTTGTTAATGGTAAAAAACTTGACTACTTACCCTCAGAACAAGATGGTTTATGTAGTTGAGTATCTTCATAAACCTGGAATTCACTGTGAAAAAGATAAAATAAACAAGCTTGTATTCTACAGACCTTCACAAAACTTAAGTAAACTCTGCAAAAAAGGCAAACCAAGATGACAAATGCTTCTTGCAAGAAGTTAAGATCCCTCAGACAAATAATCAAACATATGGAGAAAGAGCACAGATCCTGGTTATAGGCTGATGCCAAGGCTATATTTCATTCTACCTGAGAAAACAGGCTGCTAGTGATCCATGTTACTAGTTGTACCTACATAGCCTCACAAGTGTTCTCCCTGCTGGCTAAAAAACCCCTCTATTACCTTTGTGACTGAGACTGTTTTTCCCCATGTTCTTTTGCACTGGAAAAAGTAAATCCTTGCATTCCCAAAGGTGTGGAAGCTCCCATTACCTCTGCTGCCTGTGAAAACAAAACCACATTTCGGTTCTACAGTGGTAGAATCACAAGCCAGGCAAAAAGGTTCCAGAAACATGAAGATAATCCCACATAGCCATTAAAACCCTGATAGATAATGGTTGCCTTTAGCCACTTCTGTTTGTACTTAGCTTACCTGCATGAAGAAAGTAAAGTCCACTTTTATTGCATAGTGAAGTTAAAAGGCATCATTTACTCTTTGCAACCATATTTATACTTTCATAGGAGATTTTAGTTACCCTGCAACTGTTAAGGACATATGTAAGAAGTTAGGTAGCTTAAAAAGTCACAACTCTGTTTCATTATTTAAAGTACTTACTGTGAAGGCATTGTTTTGGAAACAGGGAAGGAAGAGAGAGAGAGAGAGAGAATATACTTTACTAGTGAAGAATCCTTTCAAAATAAGTTTAAAATGTGTTAGAAGAATATCAGAAATGCTTCCTTTTGGCTTTCTTGGGTACTTTTATTTAAAATTGCAGCTATTTGTAGTTAAATGAGGACAATACCTGTTCATGTGGTTGTTGCTGCTTGTCATCTTCTTTCTTCTTTAACTTCTTTTCCAGCTCCTCAATTTTCCTTCGTATTTCTTCCTTCTTCCATTCTATGGCTTGTATTTCATCTAAGGAAAAAACACCTCTAAGGCCCAATGCCTATATCACATACAATTGGTGGCTGTAGCCTAAATTGCCAAGGGCCTGAAACTTCTGGTGGTCTTTCCCTGTCCCATAGCTTCTACGTAAAGCTGTTGAATGTGTTACTGTCTCTGTACCTCACAGCAGTTAAACAACTACTCCAGCAGAAAAAGAGAAGCAGCTGCAATAACAGATGGAAGCAAGTACAATTTTATGATTCCATCTGGAATTCCTTACTTTCCCCAGCCCACTTTGGAACATACCCTCATCTTTCTTTCTCGCTTTCTTCCTGTAGATTTCAGCTCGGATCTCTTCAAAAGAGAATTCATCTACTCCAGCATAAACTTTCTCTTTGCAGTACATCACCATCTCTTTCTTTGCCTGAGCATCCTGCTGCTGATGCTGCACGCGCCGCAGTGGGTCCTCCCGCTCCTCAGGTTTGCGACTACTTAACACACAGTTTATGCTGGGCTCAATTTTGCAGGGAGTCCTGAAAAATCAGGAATTTATTACTTGGGCTTTGTGAACTTCACTGTAGCACAGAAAAGCAGGCAGGGGAGACAATAGGGCTAATTTCAGAAGCTGGTTTTGGAGTAGTGTAAAGGTATTCTCTTCAGTGCTTAGAAAAAGTACACAAGAAAATTGGAATGAGTAACACCAAACTACTCAGAATTGTGTGATAACTAAAACAAAACAAACAACAACAAACAACAAAAGACAAATCCAACCTAAAGTGTTTATAAGGTACAGTCAAAAACAAACAAAATTCTTATGACGTCTGAGCTGCTGTGCATCCTGAAGCAGGATATGTTCAATTTAGTTCCACTGAGCTGTGTGACCACAGGCATGACAAGTTCCTAAACTCTGGTTTGTATGATGGTTATCAGGGAGAAAAGGGACACAGGAGAAAAGGGTCTTAAAAACGGACATTCTTGGGCCTGATGAAACCTACATGCTAATTTCAGGAGAAAAGAAGCAATGCTGGTACAGCTTTACAAACACCAGCAATACAGCTGACTTCAGCTGGATAAACTCAAATCCAGGAGTGATTATGAGGCAAACATGTGCTCCTAATGTTTGGGGTTTTAAAGCTTTGTTGGAGGAGTGTGGGGATCAATACCAAGATCACAACAGGGTTCTTCTGCTAAGAACCTTGGCTGACAGCTGATGGCGTGATTTGCATCACATTTAAATAGTTTCAGCATAACATTTTAACATTTGGCAGGTAACCAAGGTATCACAAGGAAATCCATTCAAAGACAGAAAAAAAACCCCAAAACCCACTTTTAAGATTTCCACTACACAATCTAAACCTCCATACCAAGTCTCTGCCTAAGTCACTTAGAGCTAACTTAGCCTGGTGCTCAGTTCTACCCACTCCTTCCCTCTCCCTGCTGTGGAAAGCTGCTGCCTTTGGTAAGTAACAAATCTTCATCCCAGAGATCGGCATGCCAAGAGATTTACCCTCTGATGTGGCATCACTGACTTACAGGAGAAAGAAATAGTCTTACAGTTTAAACAGGAATGCAGATTTCACATATTTGTCAACTATACCAGGGCACAGCCACGGGCACAGCCATGCTGCACTCCACATGCAATCCCTGCTGCTCACCACCTCTCAGCATTCCTTGGTTCCATGCAATTCACACCTCTGGGAACTGTCAGTAAGACCAAACAGTCTTTTCCACTCCCCTCTTCCAAGGAGCCTGACTATTCCCTGGCCATCATTAGCCACAGAAAGGTAGGGCAACCTTGCAAAACAATGTGTTTTCCTCTGCTCTAACTAAACCACCCCAGCTCCTGGGATTTAGCAGCATTTCAGGGAGCACTGTACAAGCAGCACACTCACTCCTCCACGACCTAACCAACACTGTTGGCATGGCAACTCTGATAGCTCATTTCAGAATAAAACTCCAGATATGCTGAGCACAGAGTTCCCAAGACAGAAAAAAAACAGCCACAAGCCTGCCTCCATTCGGGGCTCTTTCACAGCAAACAGCACCCTAAGACAGGTAGCTTGTGCTTTTGTGTAAACACGCTGAGCTAAGCTATTAAACTCATTAGCATAGATGAATATGATATAGGCCCCCACATCATGAGCAGCACTGAACACTTCCCATGTCCTTATGCAAACTCTGCTGAAGCCTCTGTCATCAAGCTGCAGCACTAATTGCTTCCAGGCTGACAGATTTTTAAACTCTTCTAGCTCAAGAGGCTTAAGTACTTGGCAAAACAAGTCCCAATTTTAGGAAGCAGCTTTGAGAATTCCAACTACAATCCCCCCACCTCAAACTCAAGACTCACATCATTTGTGGCTGAGCTGACTCGTCCACATAGGGGGTGAAACTGGGCAGTGGGTGGGGCACTTCCAAGCCAGAGCTCACAGTGCTGCGAGGACGAGGACGCTGGGGAAGGAAAGGCAACATTAACAACACAGGGATTCATTTCAGTCTCCACATCCCTCTGCATTCTGCATCTCCCTCTTCCTCATCTCCTGCTCATTTGGAGGTTTTCTTGCATAGAAAATTAAACTTGGAGACTTTTCCAAGATGAATTCCTTTCTGACACAGTCACAGCCCACCAGCTGAACACTGGCCCCTAACAGGCAAGGCACGCTCCTCCTGCACGTCCTCACCAGCCCCAGACCCAGTTCCTCTTATTCTGAGGCAATGTTTCGTACATATTGAGGGATATATATCTATACATTATCCTGGTCAGGCTGGGTATTCCTGCTGCTCCTCATTTTCCACAGATGCCACAGCTCTCATTTTACAGCCTAATTCTATGATAATATTCATTCCCTGTCCACCAACAAACTCCAGACGTGGAGTTTGGTTTTTTTCCCAATTTTCCCATCAGAAGCCATTGCAGCACCACAAAAATC
>VZRH01003878.1:0-38465 GCA_013397555.1 Urocynchramus pylzowi
ATAAAATAAAATAAAGTAAAATAGTTACTCCACACTGGATCAGTTCCTCAAATGATGCACAAATTATTGTGCCACATTATTTCAATCAATGTCCTGAAAAGCCACTTCCTTCTAAAATCCAGAACACTCGCTTCCCTTTTCCACCTCATTTGCTAAATATCTTCCTTTTTCCTTTTTTTCCTTTCAGTTTCATAAAGCAAGATTTTTTTTACCCATACTGGCTGATGCTTAAAAGTGGGATCTTCTGTTATCAGTAAGTCTCTAGCAGACTGTGAAAGTTCATTAGCACATTTGCTGGCAACAATCCAGTTAACGTATATTTGTTCAAAATCTCAAAAATAATTTTATTAAGAGGAAATGCAAGTTCATTTTCCATTGTAAAGTTAGACAGAAAACAAATGTCCTATACAGCATGATGCAATTTATATTTTTCAATAGGGACTTCTAAACAGTACCTGAAATTTGAAAGCAATTACACCAGTTATCCAGACATGATTTTTCAATCATTTTGGCTTTTTTTTTTTTTTTTTTAATTTTAAAAAATTTCTTCAGCAGCTCTTATTCAGTGGTACATCTCATAGCTGTCATGCTGGCACAGCGTTCCCTTTTCTTCATTAGTCATTCAGCTCATGGAGCTTAATTGGACAAGGCTAGAGCGAATTTGACAAACATCACAGCAGCAGAAAAAGCAATCACTCTTTCAAGATGAAAATTTGTTTGATGTCTTACTGTGTAACTCATTTACTCTCCTTGGGCATCATGTGACCTGAATGTTAATCAGCCATTGATTGGCTTCTCTCCGTGGACAGTCACATGGCAGGAATATTAATGGACTGGGACTGGTAGCGGCACTGGTAGGCAACCTTTGGATTGGCTGCCAGGTTAAGATAGGGAGATAAGTGGGTGCTTGATGAACACTTGACAGAACTTCACAGAAAATTAAGGCCCTAAAATAGCATGAGAAAGTCTTGTCAAATCAAGCATGATTATCATTGAATGCTTAAGGAATTCATCATCTGCATGAAATTGATACACTTCAGTACCAGCAGGCCCTGCAGTCAGCAGGGACTCATCAGACTTTTATTTATATGTGTTCACCAAATCACATTAATTCTGAGAGCTAAAACATGCTAAGGATGAAGGTTATTTTCTGTTCAATCTAATTTATCTCTGACAATAATCATCACTAATAATATGTCAAATTAGATTGCAGTCATTTTATGCATGCATGCTGATTTGGAAAATAGTGTTAAACCATCCCATAGTAATTAACAATTGCTAAAGGTGTGCAGGGCCTAAAGTCATCAGCCTATCTAGATAGCAAATTACATTTTATAGAAGGGATTTGTAGATATGTATCCTTATCTGACTCTGAATATAAATTACGACCTGTAAAAGTAGATGTAAGTTTTTATTAAGCAATTAGGGCTAATAATCTTTGAAAGAAGTGTTTCCCTCTCTCCAAATTATTTTAGGTCAAATTCTGCTACTCTAGAAATGGAAAGGAGTTATACTATTGCTTTGTTAGAATTAATGATCCCTTGTTCTTCATATTTTCCTCTTTTTTTCCCCCTTTTTCCATGGTCAACTTTATAAACATTTACTAACAGCTTCTAGCTTTTAGTACAGATTTAGCAAGGTTTTGCAAGTAATTATGCACAAGTCTATTCACTGTACAAGCGTTAACAGCAGCAGTTGTACTGTAATTACATGTATTATAACAATGCACATTCCACAACATCTGCCAGTGTTATTAATTTAATACATTCTGATCTTCATGCGATACTGGTGGGTGGGGGCTGTTGTTGGAGGTGTTATTGGGTTTTGCTCCTATTTTTTTCTTTTAGATGAAAGCAACATCAGAAATTGTGCACATTAACCCATCCAGAATTCCTTATTCTTAAGGAATCATTAAAACAAAAATTGCTTCTGCTGAAATGCTGTTAATGGTTCTTTTTTTCACAGTAGGTATTTCATGGTACTGATTGCTTTAATAATACTTTTACAGTCTCTTGACTTATTACGTATTACTGTATTGCAAAATACTTCATTTAAAGCTGTCTGCTTGGTAATGAAGTTGTAAGGAAGCACTTATATCCTTTTTGGCTGTTTTTTGCACACACACACACACACACACACACACACACACACACACATACGCGCACAAAAGCATGCTTTGGCTTACAGAATCACATTTTAAAATTCAGAGGAAAATAATCTGTTGTTTCTTATTTTCCCTGCTCTAATCTCTCGTGATCCTGGTACTGCCTCTCTCTCTCTTTGGAGACCCTCTTTATTGATTAAATGAATCTGCTCGAAAGGCTGGTTCCCAGGCTCTTTGATCTAATCCGATCTGATCTTATCCGATCACTTCAGCAGGACATTGGGGAATTAACAATAAGCAGCTTTACCACAAGTGTTTAATAACTCAACACAATCTCCTTATGGCTCCGAGCTGCTCATGTTCTCATCCAGTCAACGGCTTGCGGTGTAACAGATTGGACATCCCTCTGAACCTGAGGAATTTTCATGCACTGTGAAACTAATCGCTTCAAGTTCCTTCATAAATCACACAAAGCAGATTTCAGCATCTTAACAAATTGAAAAAAAAAAAAGGAGGAAAAAAGGAATGGGGGGAGGAATTCATCCACTGAGCTAAGGACTTGGAAGGGGCACGAGGAGGGGAGGAGGTATAATCTAAATTCTGTCATCTTATTTAATGTGTTTCTCATCTGCTTAACTTTCACAAGCATAAAATAATTCAGGCAGACTAAAGCTTTACAACCCTTCAAGCCCACACTGACCTTATTTTTTTCCACTGTATGATGGAAAACATGTGGTTGCTGCAGCAGTTGCATTATTTTGTCCCTGTAAAAATCCCTGAGTTTGCCATTGGCATGAAATTAGGCAGGTAGCAACATAGCACAGACTGGCATGGTATTTTAACTTCCCATTGCAGGTGGCTACTAACAGTAAATAGATGAGCAGATGGGATGCCTAGATGTTGACAGGAGAATCAAGGTTACTATTTTGAAATTCAAGAGAGGTAGAATATCCAAAATGGATCCAGTGTGAGATTTGTTTAGCCCTTACACCTTTTCATGTCACAGTCCTCCAGACAAATAAAGTTTTATTTCTACTTTCTATGTACCAGAAGGAGAATCACAGCTGTTAACATTTGGGCTATCTAACTCTAAAAAGAATCAGAGAATAAGCTGAGTCAGAAAGGAATCAGAAGAATCATTGACAACAAGCAACAGCTCCTTGCCCTGCACAGCACCATCCTCAAGAGTCACACCATGTGTCTGTGAGCATTGACCAAACTCTTGAATTCTGTCAGCCAGATGCTATGACCACTTCCCTGGGAAGTTGTTCCATGCCCAAACACCCTCTGAGTGAAGAACCTTTTTCTAACATCCAGCCTAAATCTCCTCTGACAGCTTCAGACCATTCCCTTGGGTCCTGTCACTGGTCACCACAGAAGAGAAATCAGTGCCTGCCCCTCCTCTTCCCCTCTTGAGGAAGATGTAACTGCGATGAGACTTCCTCTCAATCTCTTTTTGTACAGGCTGAACAGACCAAGTGAGGCTTCCCCTCAAGACCCTTCATGATCTTTGTTGCCCTCCTTTGGGCGCTCTCTAACAGTTTAATATCTTTCTTACATTGTGGCACCCAGACCAGCCCCCAGCACTCGAGGTGAGGCTGCCCCAGCTCAGAGCAGAGCAGGACAATCCCCTCCCTTGCCCGGCTGGCGATGCTGGGCCTGATGCCCCCAGGACAGGGCTGGCCCTCCTGGCTGCCAGGGCACTGCTGACCCATGTTCCACCTGCCAGGACCCCCAGGTCCCTTTCCATGGCACTGCTTACAGCATCTCATTGCCCAGTCAGTCTTTCCATACATCCAGGGTTGCCCCATCCCAGATACAGAATCCGGCATTTTTCCCTGTTGAACTTCATATGGTTGGTGATTGCCCAGACCCCTGATTTGTGGAGGTCTCTCTGCAGGGCCTCTCCCTGCCCTCCAGGGAGTCAACAGCTCCTCCCAGTGTTGTATGGTCTGTGGACTTTATTACTGTGGCTCAGTATTTCTTCCAGTCCTGTTGTGCTGGCTGTGACTGATGACTGTGTTGTCTTTCAGCATTTTCAGTACTTCCAAGAAGAATCTTTTCTAAAGAAGAAGCTAAAGAAAAGCTAAAGAAATCTAAAGAAAAAATCTAAAGAAAAAATTATCCAGGCACTGAAGTGAGACTGACAGGCCTGTCGTTTTTGGGGCCCTCCTTCTTGTCCTTCTTTGTTGTGGTGTGGTTTTTGTTATATTATTGTTTTCAATAGTTTGTTTTGTACCCAAGGTCCTGAGGCATTGGTTGAATCCCAGCTGTCAGTCCTCCCTCATACCTACCCCTTTTTCCAGAGTTTTCCCTGTCATTTTTGTATCCTTTGAGGCTTCATTGGTTTAGTTAAACTGTTCCCCACCCCTGTAACTCCATATTGGTTTAAACATTGTAATCCTCGGCTTGTGTTCCTCCCCAGTCCCTTTGTTATTGGTTCCCAACCCTAAACTCCATCCCTATCCTGTCCCTTAAAACCCACTGCCCTGCCTTTGTTTGTGGTCGTTGCCTCTGTTCTGTATTTGCGTTATGGATGCTTTTGTTTTCACCCTTGTGTTTTAATAAACAATCCTTGGATTTACAAGCAAGGCCCATCTCACTTTTTCTACATGGATCCACCGGTGACTGCACAGGAGGCCCAGGGTCCCAGGGCAGGTGTCGCGCCCCTGTCGAGCGCGTAACACCGAGTGCGCCATGACGCTTCTTGAAAACTGGGACATTCCCCAGCTTCCAGTCAGCTGGGACCTCTCCAGATTCCCAGGAGTGTTCAAAAAGTATTGAGAGGTTTTGTGATGACACCAGCTACCTCTTTGAGGATGCTTGCGTGAATTCCATCATGCCCCATAGATGTGTGGAGATTCAGCTGAAGCAGTGGAGAAGCTCACTCGTCAGAGATCAGAACCAGGCCTTTCAGACCCGTGAAGAAGGCCTTCAAAAATCCGGCAGTTTTGCTGTACAGACAACTCATGTGGCCAATGCCTTTGGGATTCCATTGAGCAAGCTTAGCATTTATCCAACATTTCAAAATTGAGTTCAGTAAGTCCTTTTACACAGTTGTGAAGAGTCCTCCACAGTAAATAAAAAGTGTAAACAATGCAAAAGTACATATCAAATTAGATTCACCTGGAACATATATAAACTGATTTCAACAGTTTTATTAGTTTTACGGAGACACAGAAGGTGCTTGATAATTGTTTTTCTGCAACGTATTTATTGAATTATATCAAAACCTGGCTCAGTAAGACTGGTTCTAAATAGTACCAACTGTAAATGTAGCCATTAATTTCATAGTTTCTTTGGAAAGTAGTAATTTACTGTCAGAGAGTTCCTTGCTGGATTTCTTAACACTTTAGGTATGGCTATAAATGAGGATGGATGTCTAACCAGGGTATCTCATATTGCTCAGTTCTTAAAACAATTAGAAATTCTAAAACTATTGAAGATGGAGTTCATTTTCAGCTAACATATTCAAAATTAAATTTTAAAAATCAAATATAGTTATGATTTTCAAAACCAATTCAATTATTCTCTTTAAAAAGTATCTTACTTACAAAGAGCACTTAGAGTATCCCTATAAAGGATTTGAGGTCAATTGCAAATTCTTTTATCTATAGCATAAAGGAGGGCTTGAAGGCTATATATGTCTAGCTGAACTCATCTAAATCTTTAAAATTATGGCAGTAAATGGAAGAATCTTTGATAAATAGAGTTTTCTTTGATACCGTTTTCTCTGAGATAGTTTCTCTGATATTGTTTCTCTGATATGCAGTTTCTCTCGATAGAGTTTTCTTTCCTCCTATGAACAATGTTTTTTGTCTGGTTAATGCCATGGGAATACTATGTAAGGGGCCTTTAACTTCTCTTTCTTGCTCAGTAGTAATCACCAGTCACCAAAGATTTCTTTACTCTGTATTTACTCAACTTTCATATTAAGCAGTGATGATGGCCAAGTCATGGACAATTTTGGTGAGAGTTATTACATGTTGATCATTTCAAAATCAACCAATTCAAAAACATCATGGGCTATTCGTGGATGATTTCTGGATGATTTCGTCCAAGGAGGAAACAAAACCCAGTGTCCCTTCTTAAATTAATTTAGATAGAAATACTTTGCTAGCAATTAAGCAATATTTTTAGAATTTATATACTATGCAGGTGCTCCAAACTCCATAGGGAGTTTAATTCTGTTGCTGTTGTGCTTGGAGTTCACTAGGATTTAATGCTGACTTACACCATTTACTCCTAAAAATTTTCCAGAAATGTTGTTTCATTTGACAATTAAATTAATTTCATTGAATTTTTAAAAATTCAGCAATTAACAAGGCTGACTTGTGTATGTGAACATATGAAAAACTCTTTTCACTGTCCCTCTTCATCCAAATAACCACAAAAAGGCCACTAAATTTGGAAAATAATTCTGGAAAACATTGTTGTATGACCATCAGTTTGAGGCTTTCATGACACTGGCTTGACATTTTCCAACAAAAGTTTTTTTAGAATGCTTATTTGATTGTGGCATTATTGTGTCACAGGAAGCACAAAAGTTAATTTTAATGAACTTCTGATGTAATAGTCAGCATGCCTTTGCAAAGCTATTTCTTCACTTGTCGTCACAGCTGTTGTGGCTCTTTAAAGCCAAAAGCCCAACAAGATTGGGTAGCCTACCTAAGTTGTACCATTTTCTCCTAAGGTGCTGGATTGTGGTTCTGTAGACAGCTGGGTTTGTGAACCTTGTAGTACTGTGAAACGAGAGCCTGGAGGCCTGAGAAAGGCCAGCAGCTCAGCAGGTCAGCTGCTGAGAATGAAAGAATGAAAATGAGAATGAAGAATGAAAGTGAATGAGAAAAGAATGAGAATGAAGAACGAGAATGAAGAATGAAAGCTTTTCAAGAATGAAAGCTTGAACTGTTGTTCACGTGACTTCCATGCCTCCTTGATGAAATGAACCACAAACCTCTTTTGCATTCACATTTTCTACACAAAATATTTTGACTAATTCAGAAATAGTATAACTTTATATGTTATTTTCCCATCCAAGTTTTGGTTTCTGTTTTTTTCTATTTTTTAAAAAATTACCCATCTATTTTACATTCCAGAAATTGAACTCTATGTAGTCGTTTGGGGGATTAGTTTTTATTTTTCAAAAACCCCAGGGAGACAGAAATGCTGATTTTCAACACTATGTTTGTAGCTGTTTGATGCAGCATGACGCTGTGGTTATGTCAGTTTCATGTCTTTCAGAATCATAGTAATCAGATCTTTTTTGGTATTCCCATGAAGGACAGTAATGGGAATGGATGCTTGCCTGTAGTTGGCTTCCCTCTTGGCTTGCTACAAATGAGATGAAGGAAGATCCTGAATTTTGTCTTAGTGTGAGAGCCAAATGTTACTTGGAGCATTACGCTCCAAAATTATACCAAGGTTAAAAATATCAGTCTATGGGTAAATCTGCATACTTAGCTGCACAGGCTGATATAAAGATAAAAACCACACTCTACTTATAAAGCTGATTTATCAGAGAATGTGGAGAAAGGATAAATGTTTAGACCTTTATCATATTCATTGCACAGTCTCTCTGAATCTAAGAGAAATATGCCAGGATAAAGACCATGACTAACAGCCAGTACTCTGAAACAAAGAATTTTAAAGCCTATTAGTCATTATAGAAATCCTCTTTGTATAAAGTAGTGTAAGAGTAAGAAAGAAAACTAAAGGTCTTCACAATTTTTACCATTATCTGTTCCTACTTCCAAGACCAAGTCCTTTGCTTGCACTAACAAAACAAACTTTATATGGCTGTATTAAAAACAAACAGAACTATAACAAAACCAAAGACTGCATTTTTTATATAAGATTAAGGCTAAGAGAAAACAGATATATCAGTCATGGCTGTTTAATGATCAGCTGAAGGCAATTAAGATACCTAAAGATGAAAAATGTAGGAGAAATAAGTGCAGAAGTGTTAGGTATTTATCCAGTTGCACTGACTTTATCCAGAAGCTTTCTGACCTTCACCTATGGCTGCACACCAGTGTATTGGGATGGATAGGGCAAACCATGAACTGCAAAGAATGAAGCAGTGACATACAGAGATATGTATAGCTGGAACTGGATTGATGCAGTGATGTCACTTCCTTGCAGCACAGCTTGTCTATAAGCAGGTTATCTTGCAAGATACCACATTGTGTTGTGTTAGCACAATGCATCTTTGATGGCACAGATTCTCCTTGCCTAGCTTACTGTCTCTCCATATGAAAGTAATAGGGTATAAAACCCAATATTTCATGTTCTGTACCAATAAAAATACATTTTTATAATGTAAAGTGTCATGAAATCAGAGTTTCTTCAAAACAGAGCACCAGGCTTCTTTGTCAATTGCTTTAGTTTTATAAATACAGCACCAGCATTGTAAGATACTTCCTCCTTTCAAGCTCACCAAATAGGCACTTGCAAAGAGCACACACTGTAATTATGCAATGAGTACCTAAAACCTAAGTTAAAAGAAGCAGGTCTGTTCATATCAGAAATGGTAGTGAATTGGACTTAGGACTTAGCGCTGAGTATTTGAGAAAACGGTGAACTGTGCCACTACTTTTCAAAGCTTTGTCTGTAGGCCAGCCTTGGACACCCAGAGTACTATATTATGTTTGTTTATATTTTCATTTTTATTACCTTTATTCCACTGCTGACAGCAATGAGCTCCAATGTTATCAACTGAGGTATTTAACTGGTCAGTAAGCCCAAACTTTTTTAGTCTTTACAAGGTCAGAAATCTAGTCTAATGCCTGCTTAGTTATCTAAGCAAATTCTTTGGGAGTTGTAGGCTAGATCTTTTTAAAGGTGTCTAGATACCTAAAAATACAGCAGAAATAGCCATATCCTACAGGGATCTTGTCGTGATGGAATTACTCTGTTCAACATGTCTACAGATAGGTTAGCTTCCTATGCTTTCCATATAGACAGTACAGAAAGGCAACTCAAGGTTGTCATTCCTTTCACTATAGGCATTTTTTTTGGCAATAATTTAGATGACTTTTCTTTTAAAGTTTCCAACTTCATTCCATTGTCCCTGGGAGGTTCCCATCTAAGACTCCAATACTTGCACCAAAAGTCATCTAGGGTGAACTGCGTCTTGCCCTTGGTGCTTGCTTGCATCACTTGATGTAAAAGAAAATGTACAAATCACTGTTTATGTATCCCACTGTTTATGTATCCCACTGAAGACTCAAATTCTGAGTCTTCTCACACCAGGTAAAAATTGTTGCTACTCTGCAGTGTCCCAGGTTAGAGTACTCTCAAAGTTCAAAAATTATTACAACCAAAATGTAAACATATTCTTAACATCAAATACTGCAAAAAAACCTTCATTCGTAGCAGGCTGTTGCTATTCATATGTAAAAGGACATACTGTGTTATTAAAAAAAATGCTTTCCAAATGAAAGCCACAAATTGGAAAAGAAGATTTTAAAATAAAAGTGGATACAGTTTGTCTATTTTTGAAATATTGCCAGACTAAATCATTAACTGCGGATCTGGTTGCACAAAGCCTGCAAAATTCAACCACGAAGCCACCACATCAAGGCTGTTGTGCCAAACAAAACACAGCAAACTAGTTATGGTCAATAAAATCTCTAAATCAAATAAATGTTCTTCATGCTTAGAACACTTCCTGATGTTAGGGAAAATACATATGAGTTCTCAGAGATACGGGGAAGTGTTGTGGTGTCAATTTATTAGTTAAAACAACAGCAAAAAAAAAAAAAGGTCAAAATTCAAGATCAAAAAACAGAAAGGCCATGTAATTCTTTATCCAGCTTTGTAGATTTTTTATGTCTGTAAAAATCAGGTTTTTTTGCAACAGTTGAGATATTAATGGTATTAAGGGTTACTGTTGTAGGTCCAGAATCTCCTTCTTTTTTGATGAAACTTGGAGGCAGGGATATAGAAATCATAAGCAGCTTGACTAAATAGTTTGTTTGAAGATACATACATATATTTGTGTGTGTGAGGTTCAGGGAGAAGGCACACAGGCTCACACTTGAGAAAGGAATCAGGTAATCTTCATGTGCCATGACTTATAACAGAAGTACATTGCATGTTTTCAAAAGACAAGCATTTGCTATTTCTCCAATAAAACACACGTCACTGAGAGTGCAAGAAAACTATTTTGCAGGTATAACTGTGTTGGGGTGACCCTGGCAAGTAGCCAAGCACTCACACTTGCTCACTGCTCCCTGCCCAGCAGGCCCAGGGAGAACAGCACAAAGACCAAAATCAAGAAAACCCATGGGTTGAGGAAAAAACCAGTTTAATAAATAAATGAAAGACAAAAAACAAGTAATACAAAGGTAATCAATCACCACCTCCCACAAGCAGGCTGAGGCACAGCCCCTGTCTGAGTAGCAGGTATTCCAGAAAACGTAAGACCCCCCAAACAACACTTTCTTCTGCTACACCAGCTTTATTGCTAAGCATGACAATACATGGTATGGAATACCCCTTTGGCCAGTGTGGGTCAGCTGGTCTGACTGTGACCATTTCTAATTTCTTGCTTGACCTCAGCCTACTCGCTGTGGAATTAGAGAAAGAAAAAAAAAAAAAAAAAAAAGAGAAAGCCTTTACATTGTGCAAGGACTACTTTGTAATAAACAAAAGAATGGTGTGTTTTCAAGTGTTTTAGTCCTAAATCCAAAATACAGCACCATAATGCTTACCAACATGAAAGTTGACTCTGTCCCAGCCAGACCCATACAAATTGAAGCAGTTACATGGCATACTGTGCAATGCATTCAAATAATTTCTCCCTATAATCCAGTTGGATTTCTTTTATCAGCAATTGTTACTATGTGTCATACAATATGACACACTCAAAAGGACTCTGGTTTTCTCCAGTGTAGTGATACTAGAAAAAAACTTCTTCAAAATACTGCTTTTCAATAGATAAGCCTTTTAGCAGTTTGGTTCAAGGATTGCTGCCAATACCCAAACTGTAATGATTAAAGGACTGTGTTACATTAAACACTGTATCTGTCTTTCCTTGGTCAGCTCCAGGAGCACAATCAGACAGTAACATATTCCTCATTTGGAAAGGAAACTGATCTCACTATTCACCTCCTTGTAAAATTCCTATTCCTGGCAGTCAGAACGTTGACCTTCCTACTTAAGAAAAACTTTAAAATGGTTATCAGATCTTTTGAAAGTGACTGGTAACAGAAAGTCTACAATTAAGATGATCTTCTTCAGAAAACTGTTTGCTATTCTAACCCCAGTAACCAAGGCTGTCATGTCAAATCAAGTTCTTGATTATCCTTGTATAATTTTATGCATCATCACAGGTCCAAAAACAAACTGATGATAAAGCAGTTTTGTTAAGCAAAATTAATTTTATTGGATAATTCATGTCTCTAGCCCTGCCTTCCTCTACAACCCTAACACACAGAAGCTGCCTTTTTCTGTACTGACTTAATCATTTAGAACACACTTTGTACTTTGTGATTATATTTTCATCTTGGGAAAGAAATAATTAAAGACTGACTGTACTTTAAAAATTATTGTGCTTGATTCTATAACCAGGGCTCTTAAATTTTTTCTCAAAGGAGCATTCTTAAAGAACCAAATAAGCTTTCATAGGCAGGAATTTGGAGGACTAGGCTTTACTAGATGAATAGTTTTCACAAGCACGGTACAAAGATCTATTAGCATTTCTTAAAAATCTTCAAAGAGTTAGTGACCAAAACAAACTTTTACAAGCATCTATTAAATAAAGACTACCACCCTATTTCAAGGATGAAACTGCTGACAAGCTGAGAGATCAAGCTGTTTTACTCAACCTAAATTTAATCCTACAGCAGTGATCCTTTTATCATCTTCATGTAGATTAGTATGAAAAAGGTATAGCATTCTTGACTATGAAAACCTGAAAATTTGTAATAGCCAGTTTTGGAATATCTATCTTATTTTTCAAGAAAAGTGAAAATGCTTGTGAAGAATAGTAAAATTTCCGTGTGGTCCTGGGAAGATAATTCCCACAAGAATTTTAAAGTTTTGACTTCTTTTTGCTTTCATCATGGAATGAAAAACAGAAATTATATGAACATTTATGAACTGAAAATCTGAAGAAAAAAAAAAAGATAAGGATCTGATCTACAAAATATTCAAATTAGGCTCTATTCCTCTGGTTATCCATCCATATGTTATGTGTGTTGTCTTTGCAACGGTTTCTATTGAATGGTCATTTTGACCTGAAACAAGGACATTTCTGATGAAATCTGTGGTCAAGTTTCTATGAAAAATCTTCAGATTCAAAATGAAAATGATACAGTGAGGAGGAAGAAGCCTCTATTTTAATGACAATCCAGTTTTATCCATCAGAGATTTGCAATGGACATTACATTAATGGCACAATAAAGGCCATTATATTCAACCTGCACCTGCTTGCAAGAAATTATTTTGTGAGAGCATATATTATTTAAATTCTTCAGAGGTTGGTAAAATTCTTATAGTTTTAAGCATATCTTGTACTTGTAACCCCCCAAAACAAAACCTGTTCTTTTGCAAACAGAGTTTCTGTACTGATGAACTTAATCCTACAAATAGTTTGCACAAGATACACAGAGCCTTTACACAAGCTAATGCACCCTATTTTAAAAATAATTTCAAAAAAAGTTAAGTTTGTTTTAAAATAGTTTGTGTAAGCATATGATGTACAGTTAAGTGATGCAGTAAATGAGAGAGCCTTTCAGGGAAGATTAATTACAAAAACTGGGGAGCACAACTTTCTTGAACACCTGGTTCCAAACCATTACAAACTACAAACTTCTGTAACTAGCTACTAATTCTATAAACAAGAGTCTATTTTAGATTACCCATGTCAAATGCTGATTTGCTATAATCTGCAGAACACAGAGCTAAGGATTTATCTTGCAGTTACCCTTCTGAGAAAAAAAAAAAAAAATCAGAAAACAATGAGTACTAATGTTTTTCCTATAACCCTAAATACATATTTTGTCATCTTAAGCTTATCCTTATGTCTATTTAAATTGTACCAGAGGGGAAAAATATGGATTGGAAAAGTTATTTCATTTGCTGCTTTGCAAAAATCAGGAGAAGTAAAGCAATATTAGTAATTAACTTTTCCTGCAGTATATTCATGCATTTAGTGGCCCATAAACTTCTAGACAAATAGAACTGCAGCAGAAACTCCTGCATCTGTTGTAATCTCCCTTTTGTGTGAGGAGGGAAAATAATTCAAATTACTTTCAGTAGAAGAATTGCTTGCACATTTTTCTGCAAAATTCCATCACTCTGTATGAGATGGTATTGTGATCAAATTCATCATCTGGTCATAACTTCACCATCTCTTGGCACCATATTCTAAACTTTAAATGACTGCAATGGTTTTTTTTGATTCCTGTGTGAAGGGAATTATGTGTAAATCAGCCCTCTAAGGAATCCATAGCTATTGCAGAAGTTCTTTTGTCCCATTATTCCAGTGCAATAACTTCCCTGCTGTTACTTTAAACACTGTAAATAATTTTAGTTCTTTTACAGTAATTGGAAACTTATGCGATTTTGTGGCTTAATATTGCATATGTAAATATAGGCTAATTGAAATTTCCAACTAATAAATTTTCCTAATATAATATTCATAAACCCAGGATATTTCATACAAATATTTGGCCACATATGAGACATCTGAATTAAATTTTGCTTTGAATTAAAAAAAAGGCCTTCATTTTATTGAATTAGGCTTAAAATGTCATACTAGACATTGGAAAAGTGAGTGATTTCACACAGAAAGATTAAGACAACTATAATATCAGAAGATGCATAATCATTTAGCTATTCTTCAGTCTCATTAACAATTTATACCATAAAATTTGCCTCTGGATAAGAAACTGCAATGATTGATGGTAGCAGAGCAGAATCACGCTTTTCCTGTCAACATTTCTAATTTTGTCTCTGTTTCATGGCTGTCTCTTGCATTCAAAGTTATATTCTGAGCTTGCTCATGATATATTGCTGCTCACAGCTTCTAAAAGGCAGCAGGGACCAGTAAATTCGCTAGTCAAAATAAGAATTATTTAAAAATAGGAACATAACCTCATGAAACTGTAAGTCCACTGCACTCTATTATATACTGTGTGCTTAGGAAGAAACACTGTTTTGTGGGAACCATCAGGCAGCTTTATCAATAAGTAGAAAAAGCCACTAAGACTCTAAGCACAAATGTGTCCTACAGCTTAAGAGAGCCTTTCCACCACTGTCCACAGGCAGTTGTAACTGAAGGTATCTTCTTCTCACTACAGCCCCAGGTGACAGAGCTCAGCCAGAGTTTCTGCAGAAGTACTAGCTGAAATACCTGGGTGAATAAGACATTAACCAGACAGCTGAAATGGTGAATGGGGCGGAGGAACTAAAATGAGTGTACAGTTGAGTCATATTTTTGTCAATAATGTTGACTCTAAAGCAAAATGACAACTGTGGCATAGCTTTATGCATGTTTCCCCGTTGTTTCTCATGTCAAAGTAGCCTGTTAATGTGTTGAAAGGTGATACAGATCCTTCAATATTTATGTAATTATGAAAAATATCTAAAAAGACATGCTAGTGATCTTGAAAGCTCACCTGTGAACTAAGAGCATATAGTTTTATAAAAGCTCTCTGTATTCTCTGAATGGGTTACAGTGGTACTTTTAGAGAACCAGCCTTTGATATCTCACTGTGAGGGGCAACGTGGCTGTCTGTGAGTTTGCAATGGCACAATACTTCTGGTCATATACTCATTGGTGTTTCTTCCCCATAGCAATCAAAAAAGTGGTGAAGAATGATTTCTCTTTTCTCTGTGACACTTTCTACCACTGAATTCTCTCAATTGGATCTGTTGCTGGCTTGCAGGCCACAGAAAAAATTAGACTTACATCTGTACAGAGATAAGGGTTCTGTCTGTGTACACAAACCTTTTTCTTCCCAAATAGCCTGACTTTTTTTTTTTCTCCTAAATGCACATGGCTTTGAGATGTCAGCTATCTGCCAAAAGCTGAAGACTTGCCCAAGCTGACTTTGGCTAGCAAATTAGTCAGCATGTGTTTCTACTATGTATGCTATTGGCTTAATTAGGTTTAATTAACAAGTGCTTATGTCTGTTGTAGGGGACAATGACTATCTAGTGAAGGCTTATTTATTGGCAACATATGGCATTTTGGTGAATGATTGTCAGAACAACTACAATGAAGCATTTAAAAGAACTTGTTCAGTTCAGACTTGGAACACTAAAAATGTTCTTCAGATGTCCACACCATTCTTCTTTCTTTGACAATGGGCCTGGTGCTTCTTTCAGCATCTTGTGACCTAAAGAGATGGGAGGTGGGATGGAACTGTCACAATATTAGATTATTTCAGCAAAATCTTGCATTTGAAATGATAGAGGTACCAAAAGTATTATTGAAAAATAACATCATTTTAAAAACTTCCTAAAATTCCTTCTTTGTATCCTAGCACAGTTATGTATGCCCTAGAATTTACAGTGATAACCAAAGAAACAGGATCTCCATTTCAAAAGACACAGAAATTGAGCATTAACTTTAAGTAACTTGTAAAGCAGGATACAATTAGAAATGCATACTCCTGGACTCTATACAAGCACAGACATTAACAATAGTTAAAAAGATTTGCCACAAAAATTTATTTAAGAGAAAAAATAGGCAAATCCCACATAATAAAAGATGCTGGTCTAAGCAAACATGGACTTTGTAATATAACGCTTTTTAATAGGATTGGCCAGTAAAAGCACAAATTCAGAACAATAGTTTTCCATTAAAGTTAATCTTCTCATCCAGGGTCGATGCTGACAGTATTTCTGTCTGGATTTTAGCTAGGAGCTCATTGGCAGTTTAACTGCCTCTGAATAAAAATCTTTATTCTTTCATGGAATTATCCTGAATTTTGCAGGAAACAAAGCTCTTTCCTTTTATTACTTCTTTGAATTCTTGTTTTCAGGACTGCACTTGCAAACCAACAATGGAAAAAAGAGCCACACCAGTCTTGGCACCCCTTTGGCATAATGTGGCATTCAAATTTACTGAATTTACAGGCTTCTGAGAGGTTGCCTTGCAAATGGAAATTTCCAGGACAAAAATTTTCATTCATATCTCTAATATTACTGAGGGGAGACTACACCATTCCCTTCCTCACTCCTCAGATAAAGAATGATAAATCTCTTGTTGGTAGGCAGCTTTCATAGCTCCTTTTTCCCTGGAGGAGTCAGGACCAGGAGTTTATTCTATACCACCTCATGTTATTGCCAAGGATGGGGATAAGGAAATCTCTTCCAGGGAGAAGGTTTCCTCTGCTTAAGCAAATGTGGCAAAGGGAGCACAGGGGGACCCCACTTCCAAGCAATCACTTGCAACTTGTTTGCTTGTCCTGTAGATTTCATTATTGATTGTGTTGCTGTTACTGCTCCCTTTCTTATCTCATTGCTGTTTCCAGTAAATTTTTTTTATCTCAAGCCATGATCTTTACCTTATGTGTTACCAGTTCTCCTCTTTGGCATACCACAGGGAGAAGGCAAAAGGAGAGGGGGAGAGAGTGAAGGGGAGAAGGATGAAGGGGAAGAGAGATGTAGGAACAACATTTGTAAACCACTACAGAGACAAATAAGATGTATCAGTTGCAAGGGACTGCATAGTTCAGGGCTGTTGTAATAGAACAAATACTCAGCCATCTGAAGTGTGGAAAAAGACAGTCATGGGATCAGAAGTCCCTCATGATCACTTCCGTTGGAAGTGTTTTATCAGTATATAATTTATAAAGAAATGTCACAAAACCTCTAAATCACTGATACTTAACCAAAACTGGTGGAACCAGATGGCATTTCAGCTTTTTGTTCTAAGAAAACTTTATCAAATACTTAGAGTGCGTAAAAGCTCACAAATAAGTTTTATTATGCTGGCAATATGCTTTCAAGGGGAAGAAGGAGGAACTATTTTTGACTGAGTGAAAAGCTATTACTTAAATGCAGCTCGTAGGACAAAGTTGATTTAAAACCATTCACAGTCCTTCAGTACCTGAATGATTTACATGAAATTTGCATATTCAGGGCAAATGCAGCACCAGTACAACCCCATAGAAATTTGATTTCAGTATGTACTTCCTTGTTTTAACAACTGCTTGGTTCATACTGCAGGCATGAAAAATATAAACAAGCACATTAAAAAAGTTGAGCAATATTTTTTTGGAGGAGACTATTTCCATCATTACCTTTGTTATTGGGCCTCCACATTTACTGTTAGTGAAATCCTGGAAGATCTGAGACACCAGTTTCTACCCAGAAAATGGGGACATTAGACATAAAACTCATCAAAGTTTTATGAGTAGGCTTATAACAAAATGCATTCCCAAAATAAAAGTTTACTAATAATATGGTAGACAGGAACAGCTCACCAGCTCTGATACAACAGTTCATTTGTTGGCCAGAGCCTATGTGAATAAGACAAGTCTTGTGAAATATATTCTTATTTTTGGAAGGGTAAGATGCATCTTCAGAGAAATGCTGCTGATGAAATAGTGTTTTATCAGAAGATGCAGAAATACTTATAGAGCTTTAAATGTAGCTAGGATCTCTTTTAATCCGCCCCAAGAATGGCAAAGTAGAATGAAATGTGTATAAGAAAAGCAACATTATAGCAACATTAGAGTGGAAATTCTGTTTGTACAGAAAAGTAAAGCTCCAAGACAAGCTTCTCACTAAAAGCATGATGGTGCCCCTCATTACTTCTGAAGTACATGACTGTTTTAATTATTTATAATTGCCTAATATACACACTGAGTGAAGTCTCATAACTTAATGATTGATAAGGAAAAATAAGGTGTTCCTTCCTGCCCTATGACCTGTGAACATTGTGTCAAACAGACTTTTTGCATATGTTGAAGCAAAGAAGGGAAAAATAAAGTATCCTCACGTGAGAATAGATTTGAAATTCTGATGACTGTGCTCAACAGAAACAGTGCTATGCTGGAAAAACAGGGAATGAAATTCTACTCTTTCTCTCTAGCCTCTATTCCTCTAAAGCACTTAAGAGACTCTGGCTTTCCCAGCTGTCTAAGGAAAAGGCTAATGTCCTTAGCTGTGGATGTACGTGCTCCTTGCAAGAAATATAGCCTCTCAATCCAAAACCTAAGAAGTGGACTTAGATACAAATTAAGACAACAAACTGTCCTGAAATTTCCCTATACACAGGCTCAGGCAGCTCTGTTTTCTCTCTTGGGCTGTCCATAGGCATCACCCTTCACTTGTGTCATACCAGTAGCTGGAATACATAACACAAAACTGCATATCCACCAAGTTTATGATATAAGCCCAAGAGCTGTCAAAAGTCCCAAACCCCCATATGAACTGTGGCCCCCATATGGGCCTGGCCATATCCCTAAACCATTCAACAAGGCATCACACTGCAGTATGAGTAAGGCTTCAATTTCACTTGAATTGGTGGAAAATGTAACTGAAAAATATTGGAACCATTTTTAAAGTCAGAAGATCCTTTAAATCATCCTCCTTCCTACATTCTTCAAAATCCCTGTAACTGTGGCCTTCATCTTAGCACCAAGCATTACATTGCACAGAGCCAAGATTAGCCTTGTCATAGCAAAAAATAACCATCTGGCAGTCCTGGTACAGTGTAACTGTGTTCTACTCAGAAAAGAAACAGTGCGTTTTAACTATGGACAACTAGTCTCATATCTAATACTGTTACTGTGTTTAAAAGTATGTTGTCATTTTCCCTAGGAGGATCAATGACATTTTTCCATAAGAAAGTGGGTGGTGACAAAATTGAAGGGGTGTGTGCAATGACATTTAAATTTTGTCCCTCTATTCAAAAGACTCCTTGCCTGCAGAAAATTATTAAAAATATCTATATTTTTTCTAGTATCTGCCAGAAATTCATTCCCAGGTGTCAGCTTTCTGATTCAGAGCAGTATTTCTGTTTGCCACTCCTCTTCTGAACATGTCATACAGTAAGAAAAGCACTGTTGCTGACATGACCCTGATAGGCTGACATGACCCTGATAGGCTGACATACAAACAGAAATGAAAATTATGATGTTCAGTCTCCTGCTCATTGCCAGAATGCCCTTATAATGACACTACTCAGACTGGGTGTTTACTATGGGAAGGAAACTGAGAGGTTTGCTGTATATGTGAGAGTACCCTCTCATTTTCCCTAACATAAAGTGACTTTCAAAAGTTGTTTTAGACAGGACAAAAACTAGGAAACTACTTTCCTTCTATGCAGTGTGGCAAACCAAAATTACACAAGAGGAAAATCTCTTTAACATTCTTAAACTAGTTCTTGTAGGCCAAACAATGCAAAAGCATAAGTGTGCAGATAAAAAGTAATTACAGAAAGAGCAATTTATTAGATTATTCATCAGATAGTATGCTATTCATCAGGTGTTTGACTGCACAGACCTTTAATTTCCAACACAGCATCTGCTGCAGTAAAAGTTGGTGTTAAAAAGCAATGATTGGCAGAGCTTTAGGCTTCATGCAGTAGCTGACCAACTAATGTAAAACCATCAAAAGACAAAGTCAGACTAGACATAAGAACAACTCAGAATTTTTTTTCCTTTCCTACTTCTTTCCCATTTTAAATTAATTGCACTCCTCCATAAAGTCTAATAAAGTCTAATAAAGATAACCTTGTAATTACATTAAAACTACATACTTTATGTTTTGCCACTGGATTTCATAATAATGGTTGATCTGGATGTCAACAGTGTTGTCAATTCAAGTAGTGCTTACCCAGCATTTCTTCATTATGTGCATTGCTGAATTGTCCATGACAGCAGGATATGGAATTTTGGCATTTGGTTTGTTCAGTCCATGGAAAGACACTTAGGGCAAGCCTACCGCTCCCTTTTCTTCTTCTACATTGCATCTTTACCACTGATCAGATTTTATTTATATCTTAAAAGAGAAAAAACATTCCAGGAAGGATGAATGTAAAGTCTAATTTCAGACTGTGAGTCTCTGTGAGTCTTGGTTTTTCTTTGCAGTGTTGAGTTTATCACAAAGGGATCCCAAACCTCACCTCAGTTCAGTACAAAAAGGAGACATTAATGACTTTCTGTGAAAGGCACATAGAAGCACAATCATGTGAGCATAGGTTTTGCAGTATAAAATAGCAATCATCCATGTAAGTATGTATTATTTTTACAGCATTAAACAATTTCTATTTTTAGAAAACAACAAGAGAAGTCAATGGTGAAGAATGTTGTAATGCCTGCAAAATTTTCACAACCTCATTAATTAAAATATGAAAATATAAATTAATATAGACAATCTCAAACTCATGAAAAATGGGTTCCATGCAATTGAAATAGGCAAAAAAGATGCTTTAGTAGTTATTTCCAAATGTAATCAAAAACTGAGTTGTAATATTTAAAAGAAAAGTATTCTAAAAATATGATTAGGAAAAATATGTAAATACAAAGTTCATAAGGAAATTTTTATCTATTAAATTTTTTTATCACAAATTGAATGATCTCCCAGTCTCAAAGACTTTCTTTATCTTTAAGAAAATTGAACTTACTTTAAGTATCAATCAAAACTCTACTGTAATATAACAAAATGAAGTCCTATGCTGTAAAAATGATACTCAGAACTTAAAGGTGAACACGGGCAGTTTTTTTGACTATTAAATATGGAATTCTCAAGACAGACAATTTAATATTATTATTCATGTAATGTTTTTTCACTGTGTGGCACAAATGGAAGCAGGGGACTCACTCAGTGATCCAGGCAGTCCATTTCTGCCATACTCACATGTAATCTTTTCTCATTTCCCTGAGCACTACCAAAGTTTCTTATTCCTGCTCCTGCTCCTGCTCCCCTCCCCTCCCCTCCTCTTCTCCTCTGGGATGGATCTTACAACAAATAGAAACAGACAGATATTATTACTAATAAAAAGCGCTTTTTTTACAGTAAGAAAGTAAATTATTTTTGTATGAAGGCAGGGCTTTTTAAAAACAGTGTTTACTCATAGAAGCAGATTACTGGAAATGAGAGACAGGTAATTGTTTCTCTCAGTGGTAAACATGAATTACTTCTTTGTTTCCAAAGGAGTTTCACACACCCTCTAAAATCTGAATGGCATGTAAGGTGAAATGCAAGATTGAAAAGATAGAAAAGCTCTTTGTTGATTTTAAGCTTAGTTGAGAAGATAAAAAGACAACAGATCCATGGATTGACATCAGATATGCATGATGCAGGAACATCAGTCATGTAAACAAGGCAACCTGAAAGGATTAATAAGATAAATTATACCCTAGCTATCACCATCTGAAAATCTGAAAGAAAATATTCTATTTAAACATAAAATCACACGTTCCACAAACAAAGGATAAAAGTTGACAATCTAGATAATAAACCACATTCTTATAGGTACGCTACTGTTTAAGAAGGAACGCAGTCCATGCTCCAGGTTTAGCAGTAACAATCATTTGCCTGTTTGCCTACTTGTGGACATTTATCTTTTACTTGAGATATAATTATGTTCCTTGCATTAACAAACAGTTTGGGCCAGAATTGTCAGGTACATAACCTCCAAATAAGCCTAGTCATAAGACTTGTTCTCCAGACTGCCCTTTCATGGATGTGCTCCACCTCCTCAATGTCTCTTGTCATGAGAGGCCCAGAACTAAGCACAGGATTCAAGGAGTGCCTCACCAGTGCCACATACAAGGGGATGATTCCTTACCTAGTCCTGATAGCCACGCTATGCTGGATGCAAGCTAGAAACCTCATATCATTGGCCTCAGCCCGTGGATCTGTTCCAGCCTAGAGCTTTCCTTCCTGCAGCAGAACAACACTCCTGCCTGACTTGCAGTCATCTGCAAACTGAATGAGAAGCCACTTCATCACCTTGGTCAGTAGTTGCAATCTGACAGATCTAGCATGAGAAACCAAGGCTGTTCTTCTGCCAGCCATGTGCCTGAGTACATACTGCTTTAAATATTCTCCAGCACTATGAGAAATGTATGAATTATTTTTTATTTAGATGATGGACCTGACATTTTTGTGTTGTATTTCTACTTTTTGAGGCCTGCCTACACAGTCTTCAGTTTCTCTTTAGGATTTACCTGCTCTCTCTGCATAAACCCTTCTAAGTCTTCTTAAGAGGTATTTCCACCTAACAGGCAAGGCCTACAGGCACCAATTCAGCCACCAGCTATCTGTGGATTTCTGAAGTGCTTTTTATTTTTATAAGGCCATATTTTTATGGCCTTCTTTCTTGATAGCCACTGCTTTGAAATTTTCACAGAGATCTGTCTCCCAGAGGATTGGGACTGGGAGGCATGCTTGTGATGAAAGTGAAGAACTGGGCACTTTGCTTTGTTGGATGGCCTTGGCCCATTGATCCAGCCCGTGCAGATCCTCTGCAGAGCCTTCTGACCCTCTGGCAGATCAACACTCTCCTCCCATTTGGTGTCATCTGCAAACTGACTGAAGGTGCCTTTGATCCCCTTGTTCAGGCCATCAATAAAGACATTAAACAGAACTGGGCTTCAACACTGAGCCCTGGGGAGCCCCACTAGTGACTGGCTGTCAGCTGGATGTAATTCCATTCACCAACACTCTGGGCCCAGTGTGGGCCATCCAGTCAGTTTTTATCCAGCAAAGAGTGCACTCATCCAAGACATGGGCTGCCTGTTCTCCAGGAGAATACTGTGGGTCACAGAATCAAAGGCTTTACTGAAGTCCACAGCCTTTCCCTCATTTACTAGGCAGGAATATAGCATGCTACAAAAGAAGCATGGTGTGCTTTCTCAGAAATACCTTACTTTGGTCTTTTGTTGCTTTTTAATACTTCCTTCCTCTCATAATAAGAAGAAAATCAAAAGGGAGAGAGACCTTTGTTTTTCAAGTTTACAGCAAGTGAATATTTTCAACTGGAAACCTTGAACAATGGCAAAAAAATCTTCAAGAATGTATGGAAGACAGAGAAGTAACCTGTGTTTCCAATCACAACATTTATTCCCGGAAGATTTAGCCCATGAAATGCAGTAGATCTTTCAAAAGTTAATGTCCTTCTTGGGCTACTGCATAGCAGACATTGCAACTTTTCTGTGCTACTAAGTCATTCCCGGGTATTTCCTCATATCAATGTGCATCAATGGTTCTCACATGCAATGATAACTCAAGGGAATATAAAAATTTCAGAGAAGTTTACCAGACCACTTTAATATAAAAAACATTGTCCTTTAGGAAAAGAGATATTTTTTAAAACAATTTTTCAATTGTAGGTGCTTTGAACTTCATAATGTGCATATCCGGTGGTAGGTGTCATGGGGGCAGGTTATAAAGAAGCAATGACATTACAAAAATGCAGAACTTCAATGTCTCTTTTCAATTTGGATGCACTTGCACTTCTTTAACAAGCCTCTGTGTTGGGTTTTGGTGGGTTTTATGTTTGGTTTTGGTTTGATTGGTTGGTTGGGATTTTGTTCAGGTTTTTGTTTGTGGGTTTTTTTTCTTTTTTTTAAATAAAGAGAGTGAAAGTAGTTGATTTCTGAAAGACAAGAAAGTGAATTTAAGGTAGTAGCAATAATATAGCAGGAAACCCAATCAAGATTGTTGAATACTGGAAGCTGTGACCATTTGTTGACCAATCTACTAATTCCAGTCGAGACTACTATAAAAAGTCTCAGTCCTAAGGAAATATCATATGTGATTGACAGAGGGGGTATTTTTGCCCACCAAAAAGAATCAGACATTCTTATGAGCAGACTAGGTCTTTGCTTTTCCTCAGTACAAACATCTAACATTTCAGATGTTAGAAGCTAGATGAAGAAGGACACCTGGTAGAGGTTCAAAAGAGTGTCGTGGTAGAGTATTGTCGAAGTGAAAGATAATTTAGTCTGACTTCTACCACATAAGAGCAACTCACTGGGTTTTGTTCTTATTTAAGAAAGGCTTATTCTCACTAAGATACATCACAGGTCTAAGAAAACTGAGTCAATATTTATAAAATGGCTAATGTGAAAAAAAAATATTACAGAAGTTACTTTTGTAAATAATGTAGGACCTGAACTACAGCATAAAGAGAAGCACATTAAATGAGTTTTATTATTTCAAACACACATATAAACATGTAGAAATGCCTGACTTTCTGTTTATGAGAAAGCTCAACATACATTTGATTTGAAATGTAAGTTGATTGATTTTTTCATACTTTCCATAGTTTTTATCACTGAAGAATAGATAAAACAGAGCTTTTTAGTATTACATAAACCAAACCATGCACTCTCTATAGAAATGTCTGCTTATATTCCCCTAACTCCTCTGACTTCCAATAAAAAATATTGTTTTAAGATTGTTTTTGGCTAAAGGTTAGGAGAAACTCCACCAGAAAGAATAACATGGCTTATGACCACACATTATCAATGTAGCATGTGGTGGCTAGCATGAAATCCATCTGTCTGCAGATGTGGCTCCTTCCCTTTAGAGTTACTGCAGCTCTATTAGGTCTAGATGTTTAAGAACACTAAGCTGTGATTTATGTTGCTTGGAGTTCTTCTCATATTGGCTTAGTTGCTAAATCTTTGATGCCTCTTACTTTTTTTTTCACTTGCACCTCTTTTCTGTCATGAATTTCTAACTAAAATCTTAATATTTGACAAAAACAAACAACCAAAAGGTATCTTTGTGGTTACATCTGACTACTACCCGCAAATTTTTCATGAAGTAGATGAAATTGGGGCAGTACAGACAAACCTGCACAGAGCTGTTCCACGTCAAAAGCACTGTTATGCAGTTACCAGGTGAAAGTATCTGATAATAGCATCCCCCTTGACACAAGGAGAAGGGAACCACTGGCAGTGTTCCTTTACGAGGAATATCAACACCACTCTCTTCTGAGAAAGCAAGCTTCTCCTCTTGGTGTACCTATTTGCTATCCTTATGTTTTGTGGAAAAGCTAAGACTGTGTTCCCAATGGTTGGTCCTCTCTCATGTTGGCACTTTATCTCGTTGTGCTAGTGCCATTTCAGCAGTTTGCATTGATTAATAAAGTATGGTTGCTATTCCTGTATTTCAGCAGTTGTAAATGCCAAATGAAAAATTCACCTACATGAAAAATTCAATGTTTTGACAGTTGTTTTTTTCCAGTGGAGGTCTGAGTGTGCTCTTTGAAAATTATATTAATATCTCATTAGCACCCAATTATACTACTTCAGTTCTTCAAGGTTGTTTTGTGGTTATTACAGCAAGTTCCCCATTGCAATGGGTTGAACTATTTCACCCTTACTCCAGAAGGAAGTCAGTTTACTGCAAAACTACAAGCAATCACAGAATATTTTTTCCTTGCAGAAGCGCTTCAAGGACCAGTTTCCACCAAAATACCCAGCACATGGTTGATAACAAGTTCTAAATGAGATAGCATGGACACTGGAAGTGAGCTGGCTGTGACCACTAATCGAAAAGCAGGTTTATGTATCTTTACTGTAACTTGGCATGCTTCCAGTTCCATCTTAAATCTGTTCCACAACCAATATGAGCATAGACCCACAAATTTTGAAGAAGAATCTTAAATTGTAGAGAATAAAATTGTAGTTTGATCACATGAATCTTTGTTTCTGCCCCTTAAAAGCCCATCTTTGATGACATGAAAGAAAAAAATATAAATATGTTCCTACAAAGATCACACAACAATCAGGTAATTGAAGCTAAAACCCAGGCACTTGGGAAACTACTCCAAAGCAATTATTTAAAAAAGTACTTTAAAAGAAGTACTCAGGGTTTTTTAGCCAAAATTTTTATTATATTCTATCTGAAAGAGATACAGCCCTAGAATAAAATTCTATGAGGTTCCTTTTAGGGGAAAAAGAAAAAGCAAAGGGGATAAACCCCAACCTTATTATTGTGACTGCTTCCCTCTAATAACCTTCAACACCTATGGAACCCTGATACTTAATTTACAACTTACAGACTTATTTTTAAACTAAATGGAGAGGTCTTTTAGCAGGAAGCTGTAGCTGGATTTTTAAGTTCTTACTGAACTGGAAAGAATCACTAGACACATAACCAGCCCCATCCTCAGTGACAGAGCCCACCCTCTCCCACCCCCAACCATGTCCTTCAGATACCCACGGATAAAAGGTTGGGTTTACAAATAGCAGAGAAATGACTCAGCCCAACCTATTTGCAAGAAAATAATAACTCCACTTGACTAAACCCTTTTTCTTGAAATACCTCTGACACATGAATATTCAGCAGATTTATATAAAAGATTAGCTTTAAGTGGTAACATAACAACAGATACTTTGATCTAGACTGACTAAAAAAATTTTTTGAATTAGAATATTTTTAATATGAAAAAAATGTTATTTGACTAATTTATTCTTTGCTTTACAGAAACATTCTGACTTCCCTTTAAAGTAAATAGGATAGACATCAAGCCAGGCTTTTTTTTTCCAATCTGGAATTACAAGACTGGATGAAACAGGGTTTCATATTTGTGGTTGTTTTTACCCTGAAACCCGAGGGTGTTACTTGGTATGTTAAAAAAAGAAGCCAACCAGTGATTATTTTGTGGGACCAAACCAACACCACTATACACGTGAAGTGGTGTAGGAATATCTGAATTTATTGGCTCCAGTGTTCTTTCATAAAGCCTGAGAACTACACCATAGCGGAAGTTTTTGGATTCCCCCAGTGAACCACTGACTCTTTCATTTTGCTGTGCATCAGCTGAAGAGCAAGATATAATTTCTGAGTATGTCCTGCCATGATTTTCTGCATCCTTGAACAATACATCTTTTCCCCCTCTCACCAGTAAGTAGGGAGCAGGGGTAATTCAAATGGAAAAAGAGAGAATGGTGTGTGGAAAAGAATATCATATATTCTATAAAGAGTAATGGAGAGCTTTAAATTAAAATAGAAAATACAGGCATATCACCATTCTATATGAGATCCAACTCTATACAAAAATCTTAGTCTGGTATATACAAAATCTTCACTGTACAAAAATCTTAGTCTGGTACTGAGTACAGCTTTGTTCCTGGTGACCAGACCCAGTGTGAACCACACATAAGATATCTACATGGTCTCACAGTTTGTACCCTTTGTTACCCTTTGTACCTAGACAAAGGTACAATCTATTCTCATGCTCTCCTTTAACCAGACTCTAGGAAGAAGATAAGTTCACAGCTTGTTTGCTTCCTATCTATAAATGTAAAACATCATGTCAGCCTCCCATGTAATAAGCTAAACGACCAAGTATATGTATCAGCTAGAAAATCCTTTTCACCAAAACACAAATATTTTTGTAATTTCTTCTGTTCTGCATAAATTTATCACAAAACACAGTGGCTTTGCATCTCCATACTCATTAAGCATCTTTCGATTTGTGATGTATTTGTTTGTGTGAATGCATGTGAGTGTGCAGACTTGTGTATACAGAGGAAGAGAAAAAGTGGAACAACACAGTCTCATATTTAAAAACATAGGTGTCAAAACCCACCTGACTGAATCATATAGCCCCAGAAATGGACAGAGGGACTTGTAAGAAAAAAAATCCACAAAATGTCTAAAGAACAACTTTGAATCAGTTAATATGGTGTCACTTATACCACTGATTTTGCATTTAATAAAATCAAATTGTTTAATAAAAGGAAGCAATGTATGTTGTCTTATTTTTGTATAAAACTTTGGGAAAAAAAAAAGCAAACCAGGAACTCAATCTGCAAGAAGACTATTCCACCATTTCCTTATCATATGATTAACAATTTAAGATCTTTTGGACTCTTAATTACAGAACTATCTCCAGGAGCTTTTTTTTCTCTCAAGACATCAACAGATATTTATTATTTAATTTAAATTATTGTCCGTATTTTGTGGTAAAAGCTACATTAATATGTCAGTTTTCACAGATACACACATTTTCAAACAGATGATCTAAATGAAGGTGATATGCCTTCTAGCAGGCTGTTTGCATTTATCAATGTCATGCCAATACTTTCAGTGTGTTTTAACACTATTTTTCAGGTGCCAGTTGCAGTTTGCCATTTATACTAAGGAACAGAAGATATAAAATACTGAAAACAGAAGACAACAGCATTTCCTAGCATCTGATGCTCTTAAAAGGAACGTTTTTAACCAGACTGTTAACATGCATTTTGAATAATCATTTGGAATGGGATAAGGAAGAAAAAAAAAAAAAAAGAAGGAAAAATGTGAGGTTACTTTGGTTTGACTTCAATGGATCATGGCATAAACTAAAAGTTTAACACCTCTGGATTAGGTTGTCTTCCCAACCCTTCACATTCACTGAATGCCCTGTCTGGGAATTAAACAGATCAGTATTTCTTGTCTCATGCACATATCTATGTTTACCTGGATATAATTACATGTATATATATATATATATATGTGTGTGTGTGTGTGTGTGTGTGTGTGTGNAAAAATAATTGGGAAGGGGAAAAGAAAAAAAAAAAAAAAAAAAAAAGAAGGAAAAATGTGAGGTTACTTTGGTTTGACTTCAATGGATCATGGCATAAACTAAAAGTTTAACACCTCTGGATTAGGTTGTCTTCCCAACCCTTCACATTCACTGAATGCCCTGTCTGGGAATTAAACAGATCAGTATTTCTTGTCTCATGCACATATCTATGTTTACCTGGATATAATTACATGTATATATATATATATATATGTGTGTGTGTGTGTGTGTGTGTGTGTGTGTGTGTGTGTGTGTGTGTGTGTGTGTGTGTGTATGCATAAACAACTTTCTTATTTACTGAAGAACAGTAAACTGTTTTTTCAAAACAATCAAGAACAAAATTACACCCTCGATCATATGATATTTTATGTCTTAGGCATAATTTTGTATATACCACACTTAGTGCCCTAAACAGTACCTGTGAGTTGACCTTTTTGCTCAGCTAATGCAAGATAAAGCCAGGAATAGCATTTATACATTTTTCCATAATTTCATATGTTCAGGATATTTATGAAATATACTTTTCCAAAAAATTTTGGAAAGTATTAATATTCACTTTTTAATTCAAGTGATATATCTTATTCCTATGTGGGCAACTAATAGTCACATACTAGATAAAAGATGGAGTTCAGTCAGAGGCTTAAGACAGTACCTTCTCCTTCTATAGAGGAAAAATCTTCCTGGATTGGGCCAGATGCTAGTATCCCAGTTTCCTGTAATAATCACCCACTCAGTAAGAAAATAGCTAACTAGGCCCAAGACATCATGAAATGGTTTCTCAAATGTTTTCAATGGAAAAAAAAAAATCCAACGAAGCAAATATTTAAAGCAGCACTTAAATTAAACTCTATTTTCCACTCTCTCATGTCTTTCAAATACTTATGATGCCAATAAATGTTTTCTTCATTTTTACTGGAGATTTACTGTAGATGTCTTGCAATGATATAAAAAAGTTCAGGGCACTATCAATATAATCAGCTGATTGATGTGAAGATTTCTATTTTTAAAGCTCTGTTACATTCCCATTAGAAAACTGTTAAATAAAAAATCCAAACAAATTAATGACAAACCAAACCAAACAAAAAAACTCAAACCACCCCCAAAATCCTCCCAAAACCAACCAACCAAAACCCAAAAAAAAAGCCCAAAACCCCAAACAAAAGCAAGTGACAGAAGGATACTTTGATAAAGAATTGTTTTTTTGTGAACTCAAGAGCTACTTAAAAAATATTTTTTAGTACTATATTCCAGATAAACCATATTCTAGTACTTCTTTGTGCAAATAAGTAAACCAGTGCCACATGTTCCTCATAGGTAAAAGAAGAAAATATTAATGCAGAGCAGCAAAATTATGAAAGACCTTAAAATGAGAAGGAGTGGACAAAGTGGGACAAATATTCCCTACAGGAAAATTCTACACCCAGCAATATCTCTGCAATTGCCCAGGCTCCTTGAAAAGAAAGCTGTGCTTGACAATTATGTCAACACAGGTAATTCTGGACAGTTGCTTTTCTCTCTGAGAGAAAGGAAAATTCTCAGTATATCTTAGGGCATTCAAAGTATTTTACTAAACATGTCAGATGCCTAGGATGAAATCCTACCTCATCTGAAGTGAATAGGACCTGTTGAATGCATAGAGACCTATAGTTAGCCCTGTACCTCATTCATTGAAAGTCTTCCATGCTTTATGACTCAGGGGATGGGGACACACATCAGCCTGAATTATGCTATTAAACAAGGTAGGATAATGTGTGAGGCAGAGGTCATGTTTAGGGTTAGGGTTAGGTTTAAGGTGACGAGGTTTATGGCTGTGCTGCGGCTGGCAGCCCACATTCAAGGGAAACCATTAGGTGTCAGGGTCTTCTCTGCTCTCTGAGATGACCCCAGGTGTTGGTGGAAGCTCCTTTTCCCAACCCAGCTGTCCAAGAAGGAGTCAGGAGTCTCCTGCTCGTGTTCTCAGTGATGTTTATTATCTCTTATCTAAAATATTTTCTGTCTGACCCACCGAGCTCTGGCTAGCAGGTCAGTCCAAGGCGCACTCTGCCTCCCAAAGGGCTGGTGCTATCTTTTATACTATGAACTACATATTAGATATTTACAATTGTGTGCCAATCCCTAACACCTATGTTAGACAGTGACTTTCTACTCTGAACCAATCTAAAAATGCCAGCATCACCTAAAAGATGGATGTCAGGAAGAAGAAGGAAGAAGGACAGGGCACGCCCCAGTCCCTCCATCTTAGGATTTTAGACCCCCCTGTACCAAATCCCAAATTTTTTCCTTTCACCATCTAACTACTGCTACTGTGTTGTCTAAACTTTCGTGACTTGTGACTCCTCATATAAGGTTGATAATTTGTTCCATGGGCTGAAATCAAAGCCCCAAGTGTTTTTGGCCTCCTGCCAGGGCTGCCCAGACCCCTGTCCGGGGTTTGGGGCACGAAGAGGAATGTCTTGGATTCTGACAATTAGGAGACAACTATCCCAGTGCAATACTCCATAAATGACCTGCTGCACTCCTAGGGCCTTCTGTGAAGTGTCCGACACCTTGGGATAGAACTAAATTGGGACAAAAGTAAACATGCTTCTCTCTCCTATTGTTTTCAAACACAGGGGCAAAATACACCAGACTTTGTTGAGCAATTTGCTTGTGGGGAGTTTCACTCAATTGAGAATTCAGAAGTTGTCTTGTGGTTTGGCTGGCTAGTTCAAAGAGAAACAACCAACACTCAAAATTTATTTAAAGACATGTGGGACCTTGCCTGCATCATCTGACCATTTCAGCAGGAGCCCTACATGAACCACTTAAAGAAAAATCCTTTAAAACACAGTCTCTTAATTTCCTACTATATCTCAGACTAAGACTGACCTAAAGTTCAACAATCTGTGATTTTTTTTTCTCCCTACATTTATTTGCGTTCTTTTTGCTCCCAGTGAAATTGATAGTTNAAATACTTACTTCAATGTATAATAATGATAAATGCTGTGTGTGCACCTCTATTCCTGTATGCCTTGTGCTGCTTACTCTCTGTTTTTTGGGGTTTACAGAGGTGAGATTTGCAAACCATTTTATTGCAAAATTAATGAAGCTATAATGGTTTCACTTATGAGATTCAGTCTGTTCCCAAGTACAATCTACTGCCAGTTTTAGGGCATAGACATTCTCCTGAGTTATGCTCTAGGGTCATGTTGCATTGAGATTTTCTTCTTCATGGATGCTACTTAACTCAGACAGCTGAGCACCTGAGCATGCATAAGCACATTAACAGACAGTAAAACTACAGCAGAAAATGTGAGAGACTGGGTAGAAAATGTCTTACTAGCAACTATTGAATTTATAATAGTAAATTATGAATATGTGCATACTTTTAATTTCTTTTGAACTCAGGCGGATAGATGGAAAATCCTTCTTTTTCAAAAGACACACACACTAACCCAATCAAACAAACAACAACAACAAAAAACAGAGACCCAAAACAACAAAACACAACCCATCCTTGCCCCTACCATTACCTCCACACCCATGCAATGTTCAACATCTCACCTATACTGTACTCATTAGCTCTCATGTTTTCAAAAGGTATCCTTTCAGTGACTTTGGCTGCTATCTCCTCAACAAGCAGCATTAACTCTTCATCATGCTTTCTTACTGCAAAATAGTCATATATTTGCACTGCTAACCATGATTATTCTACTGTCTGTGTAATCATTATGTGGTTTTCTACAACAGAAGTCATATCAGTATTTTAGAGGCAGTAATATGTAAATGGAATTGAATGGGATGGATTTATTTTTCCTTACCTTCATATCAAATTTTTATTGTGTGATGTCAATGATTATCAGCATACCAGTGTATTAGAATAGATGGATAGTTGCAAGACATGCCTTTTTGATCGGGTGCTTCGTGTAGACATTCTCTTGATAACTGAGTAAATGATAAATATTTGTGACAATTCTATGTGTATGTCAAATGGTGGAATTTGTTATTTTGCATTTTGGAAAATACATTTTGGAAAACGGATATACTCTGTTAATAATCACAGTTGTCATTACATGTTAGCCCCTCAGGATATAAACTGAGACTCCTGCATTCAGTGTAGTGGAAGGGCAGTGTAAGTAGAAAACAGAGAGCTGGACAGTGCTGGAAGATTCAGACAGTTAATTATTTCCTTTTTGTACTGTGAGCAACTGTTTTACTGTTTACAATTTTGTCTGAAGTTCAATGGTGTTCAAAACTTTACTAAGGAAGTTTCCACATTTGTTAAGAACTGCATCACACTGGTACTGATATGTTCCCTCCCAATTTAATGCCTCTCCACAGTTCTCCTCCCTACCACTACCATCACAATCCTTGTGCAGCAACTTCTTTCACATAATTTCTCCACTTCTCATTGGGTCCTAAAAAATATTTTTGTTAATTACATTCTCACAAGAATATGGGAGCCCAGAGCTTTTGGGACATTGGGGGAAGTTGGAAACAGACTTAATACCTTTTTGCCACCAGTACTGGAAGAGCATCTCCACAGATGTTGCAGCTGTAGCACGCCAGCGCATTACAGCATCTGCATTATGAAGAGACAGCAGGACAGGACAATCTGCTCTCATCTAGACTCTACCAGACTGAAATTTGAGGTCTAGAGTAGAAGGTTGGTGTAAGAGCAGCTCATACAGCATTTATAACCTCAGAAGGCAAGAACCTCTTCTGAAGGACTGAGAGGCGGAGGTATTACAGGAAACAGCTGCCAAACTCTAGCCAACTTTCAGCTGAATCTGCTTCCTAGTGGCTGACCCATGGTTCCACACAATATTTCTGTACCACATCTGTTCTTTAAAGATTCCTAAAGGCTGCTGCTTTCATATGTGGAGAACAGATACTTGGGTAAAGGATAGTACCTTCATCTACCTTAGCAGCAGCAAGCTAGCTGCTGTTCCTAATCCTGAAATGCCAGTGCACTTGGAGCCATCTCTCTCTCTCAGACAATCCCTTTCTTTGTACAATGAAACTTCCATCAGCCATTTCCACAAATGTTTTGAAAGCATCATTTCCAGAAGACCATTTGCCTCAATGCTGTTTCCCCTGTGGTTTTAAGTCTAAGAGTCTTTGGTGATCTGTAGACTTTTTCAAATGTTATTGACAGCTTAGAGGGAAAAACCTCCTATTAATCCTGTCAAAAGACTATATATATGGAACCAAAACAGGATGGAAAAGTTTTAGTATTTTGCCAGGCAAGGAAAAATAGTATACCACAACTAGTCCACTGAAATGGCAATGATTAACTGTACTTTTGTGGCAACCTTCCCTTTAGGTAGCTCCTGAAAAGAGCGATAAAACTTCTACACTTGCATGGCGTCATGGGTAAAAACACATGTGTTTTGCATATGTATATCACACACAACCTACTACTCTGTATGCATGGCCCTGATCTGGTGAAGTCTGACAAAAAGACATCTTTTTTCAAGCAAGTATTGTTATGGACTTCAAAGGGACTATTTCCAGGAGTAAAACTTTGTTGTGTGTGTGATGACAGGAACAGGGAGCTGGTATGATCATGCACTCTCATTTACTGTACAAAACAGACACAAACTGCTCCTTTAGTTGTCACCTCCTGCAATGGAGGCCTCATTCTGCTATGGGCTGAAGTGTGATACACTGGCAAGTGGTCTTTATTAGAAAGGTCATTGACACTGTCAAGCAGCCTTTGAAAGGTGACATTGCACCTAGAAGGTTATCAGGCCAGAGCCATGAAGTCTACAACAATTTCTCTGTCAATATTGTAAACAGGTAATACATCTGACCTCTTTTCGGACTTAACAAAACACAGATGATTAAAGTTCTTCTGCTCTTCTTTCACCCTTCTGTCATCCATGTATACACTTTCCCCAAGCTTTGTCTTGAAGTACCCTGCAGAAGTAGCGAAGTTGAGAAAGAGCTACTTTAATTATAAGTACCACAGTAATGAATTCAAGTACACTCATTTATCATAAAGGGCTTCCCCATCTGTCTCTAAAGTATGCTCAAAAATGCTGTGTATTTGATAACATGAATGTTGAGAATTTAACACATTTTAGTTTTAAGCACTCCATTTTGGCTAGCTTTTTGTAAGACTCTACAACTGACTTTTGACTAAAGGAACAGATTGGGGGTGGAGGGGGGAGAGTGAGTGAGTGTGTGTGTGTGTGTGTGTGTGCGCGCGTGCGAATGGGTACCTGCATGTGTGTGGTCTCTTCCTAATTTATTTGCACTTCAACCCACTGGGATCAAACTGCAATCCCTGTAGGCAAAAGAAGATTAGGGAAAGCGACTGACTGTTTTTTCCCAGACACAGAAGGGAAAGCGACTTCTCAAGTACCGCAAGTTTTCCTGGCCACTGTACAAATTGTTCCTTAGTATGGAGAGTTTCCAAAAGACCTAATTAGCAACTCGCTACACGCTACAAACATTTCTTTGCATTAGCTAATGATCCGGCTACACTTGTAAGCAAACAGTACCAACATATCTAATCAATGCAGAAAACCAACAGAATGCCTATTAAACATCTGGATGTAATTTTCTAGTTAGACTTAGAACAAAATGAAAACATATGCAGGTTTCTTTGATCTATGCCTCAACAAAGAAACTGTCGATAAAAAAAACACACTGGCCAGTCAATGTGTCATTTTCATAAAGCCTGGTCATTTCTTTTCAAATGTTCCCAGTTTAATTTTTTTGGTTTCCTGCAATCTCCAATTTTACCATATTGTGTGAAGCCAAAAGGGATTCTTTGGATCTGATTCTATTTGAGGTTTTACTGCTGCACGATCTGCTACTGACTTGGTTTTTTTTAAATTCAGCTCAGGGATTTTTTAAGGGTGAAGGAACGGGGGAAGTGAATACAGTCATAATGGTAAAATGACCTAGTGCAACTTTTTGAACATTCTTGCCTACAAGAAAAGCTAGTAATTAAAAAGAAATCAAATTACTAAGAGGGTATGCAATGGCTATTAGCCAAAAGACAGCAAATAATTAGATATGTAATTGCTTTACCCTGCTCACATCATTTGCACTTCACAAATAAATGAATATTTAAAAAGTGATACTGTTTTGCATGTCCTTATAATAATTACTATTCTTTCAACTGTATAGACAGTCACTACTATACCACATGTACTGTATGATTCAGTTTGGTTTTGTTTTTTTTTTTTTCTATTTCACCTGCACCACACTGGCATTAAAAACAAACAAACCAAACCCCAAAACAAACAAACCAAACAGAACAACCCCCATGCCCATTAATAAATGCATGTTTCTCTTTCAGTTCAAAATCCAGTGATATCTAAAACTTTGAAAGCATAAACTCTATTGAATTCTAGAATTGCTTCCTCTATTGACTTGCTCTCGCTATATTGAGAGTAGAAGAGTGGGACAAATCTCACTAAATTGTTTACTGCCCACCTGCAGCTAACACCTAGTGATTAACAACATTGACATCTTTGTTTTATGTGCCAGTTTGCACAGAGTTAAAAAATATTGCTCATAAAAAGTACTGTGAACAGTGAAGGAAAAAATAATAAACAGTGCACTAAACAGAACATCATAGTTTCACTAGAGAATGGATGCTACATCTGAAACCCTTTCAGTACATTTAACCTACATTTTGGACCCAAGCATGCTTTTTTTCATTCAAACTCCAACTGCTTCCAGTGTGACTTTTCAGTAGCCAGTTTAGGATTAGGCCCTTTGCTTTATGAGGTAGGAAGACAACACTAAAATTTTTACAGTAAAAAACAACTGATTGCAAATAACAGAGTAAAATGGATGACTGGACAGAATGGTTGGAGGGCTTAATACTGAAGGAAATTATCTTTATTTTTGAAACATGAGACGACATTTAAAAACAAGTATTTTTAAGCCAGTTGGAGAATTGTGTAGAGTATATACAGCATTGTGGCAGAATGATCTGGTATAAAATGCCACCTACTTGAATATAACATGCTAAGCCATATTTTGATGCATTTCTATGGTACAAATAGTGAATACTGCCATGGAATGAGAATGTTCAGTTTCCTGGAATTAATCCAGATTTATACCCATCCAACAAAAATATTTTTTTTTATGCTTTAATGAGCCAGTGATGATGCATTATAAATTAGTTAAATATCAGATCATGTTGGTTATAATTTCTGCTATGTAATGTCAGTAGCTCTCATTTGAAAAAAAACAGCACATTTGATTCTACTTCTGCTTGTACATCTCTTCTATCGCAAATATAATGGCTAAGATTCAAAATGCCTTTAAGTGTCTGATTCCAGAATCAAAGTAGGTTAAAAGCATTTGCTAATAAGAACCAGGAAAACAGAGCTTTTCTCTTTTTGTTATAACATGCCTTGGACGTCTTAATGTTGACAAATACAGGTAACAAGACATTTCAACTTTCATGTAGGTGAGCAATTAAGAAAAAACCAAACCCCTTTTGTTTATGTTCCAAAACACAGTGTTGTTTTAATGTCATATCTGTCAATATCTCATTAACAACTTGTGCCAGCAGGTTAAGCAAAGTACAACAAAACTTAGGTAAGTATTACACTATTATAGACTCCATAGCTACTAGGTACACACACAAAGTATATAATCATAGTTTGTATTTTTATGGCACCTTTCATCTGAAGATCTAAGTACTTTAATAAGCATTAAGTAATTAAGCTTTCCATTGCCATGAACAGAGCAGTGAGCTGGCTTGTCCAAGACAACAAGAGAAGAGCTGGGAACAGAATGCAAGATTTTAAGCTTTGCTTATGCAGGTGGAACACCAGACAAGTTTACACTCCCGTCCTGGGAACCACAATCTATCAAAGCTCACTATCAAAGGTATTTTGTCTCGTCTCTTAGGAACCATTAAAAGCACACGCGTTTATTTATGTGTTCCCCAGGATGCATGCACATATGCACCACATACATAAACAGAAACACACACACACACATATGTACCTCCATAGGTACAGACCCCATTACATGCAGACGTATACAGACATGCATGGAGACACAGCTGTATCCACAGTCCTGGAATGAAGTCCAAACTTTTCAATGCAGAAGACTGAGACAGTTTCACTCCCGTTTGTGTTGGATGTTTCTAAGTAAAACTGGGAATACAGAATATTTTGGGAATAATAATGGGAAATCATCACTCTGAATGAGTAAAGCTTTATTTTGATATTGCAAAACATTAAATTTCCTATCAAATATTAAACACAGACTGCTCTTTCTTTAGGATACAAGATGAAGCACAACACAATTCTAAGGAAGTAATCTGTATCTAGTAAAGGCGAGTGGGGAATTATAAGAAAATGCAGACTGTAACATTACCCTTACCATGTTTAAATGATGCGGTCCAACATTCTAAGACCTCTTTTTAGGTAGCACACAAGTATATACCAACAGCAGAAGTGTGTATTAGGGCACTGCTTTAAGTCCAAAGGTATTTCACACTTCATTGTGGAATTCTGCTATGAATAAGGTGCTTGCTAATAGAGGATATGTTTTGAAGTGTACTTCCCACTGCAAGCTATGTCACCATTTGTCATCTCCTCAGCAAGCACACACAGTCTGTGGAATTTGTTTGACCCTCATCTATCTCAAGTGGGCCTATAAACCAAAGTTATTGACAGCTCTTCTATCAGGCCCCTCTTAAAAAGAAGCCAGTTTTCCCCAAAGGACAGCTTCCGTCTGATCAGAAGGTCATTCCAGCCAACACAGCAGTTGGCGTGCCCTGAGCCGCGCAGGCACGCGGGAGGGCTAATCCTTCCCCTCGGCCTTTCCCGCGGCGCATTGTCAGCAGGTGCCACGGCCCCGCCGCCGTCGTCTGGCGAACGAGGCGGGGCCGTG